>JAOSBN010151597.1:0-23764 GCA_027563595.1 Erythroxylum suave | reverse complement strand
TTTATGCGATACAATCATACGTATTAAATGAAATGATGATTTAAAAATTTGAAATGTTCAAACTGTTTAAATCTATGTAAAAATTAAGCAATGTGATCTTTGCAGCAAGTTTTATATTTTCGGTTATCTATAGGAAATGAGATTCTTTAGTAATACCTTGATAAAAAAAATTCCATAAAGGTATAGATTTATAGAAGGAGTAACAAACTATATGAGATATTGTAGGATGCAATATTATTTCTTCTATAGCAATACTTAATACAATAACTTACCTTCTATTGTTCCAGTTGAATTAATTAGCAAGATTTCATATTAGATATGAAATGCTAAGTCTTTGAAATAGTTAAAGCAAGTGATTTAAGGATGTGATGCCTAGCTAAAGCATGTATTATCCATTTAGTTTAGAACTAAATTGGATATAAAATGTCATGAGATATCCAAGAGATTGGATATAATCTAATAGATTCATTGAACAAATTGTTTCATTCAATGTATACTTATAGGAGAATGGTTCTTAAGATAAGTAATAGGAGTAAGAAGGAATTTGAAAGATTCAAATCTCATAACAATACATCTAATTGGAACTAGTGCTTTTAATGGTACATTTGATGTATAGTTGAAAAGGCTACAAGACATCGAAAGATTCACTTTTATGATGAATTCAAAAAGTTTGTTTTATAGGTCATTATGAATTTATCATTTCTACAAAAAGGTTAGTGGGAGTATGGTTGTCCTTTCTAGTTAGATTATGTGGAGGCATATTGCTAATAGAGAACAAAAGTTCTAACTTTCAATTATTGAACACATAATTGTCCAAGAAAAACTCTTGTTGGATATGAAAAAGGTAACAGCTTAATTATGAGAATTAGATCTACAAAGATAGATTGGACGTTGTTAACTTATTCTAAGTCCAAGTGCATAGATAATGTACTAAAGATGCTTAGTATTTAAGATATCAAATACTTGTGAAGTATTAAAGATATTCATTACTCTATGTGTTAGTTGATATTTAAGTTCAAGATGATAAGGATATAACTTTAGAAATAAATCCTAATTAAGGTTTATTTTCTTAAAACAATATCATCTAGGATTAGGAAGATTCTATTGTAGCAATTGGTTGCAAATTAAGCCATAATACATTTTTAATTTAGTGGAAATGATTAATTGGGTCAACAAGTTCTTTAGTAAACTTGATATAGTTTCTTTGCATTGTTCAAGATAGCAATGTACTGTAGAACATTAGAGTCATTTGGCATGCATAAACAGCTAATGTCTCAACATATATCCAAGAATGTGTTTAGGCAAATTTGTTTAATTATGATGATAATTAAGAGGGGAGTGGAAAGATTTAATCAAGTGCTCATTATAGAGAATTTTATAGAATTCTCTCAGTAAGCCTATATCTCAGCAATAGAATCATCATTTGCTAATATGGTATGAGATACTAAGATGATTGGCTTAATGCAAGTGGTAGATTATTGGTTTATGCCCTATAACCAATCGTTTTGATTGTAGTTTAGTGACAAATTATTTAAAAGCATTGTTTATCTTGTACATGTTGAGATGTATATGATAAAGTCCATGGAATAATTGTACATTGCAAATGAAATTACAATGAGATTATAATTATAAGATTCTTATTACCTTTATGCATTATTCCTAAATGTTCCTAATCATTGTTCTATTAAGTCTGGACACAAATATAACTTAAAAAGAATAGCATATGTATTGTTTTTCCTTATGAAGGAATTAGTCAATCTCATAGGCTAAAGTATAGAGATACTTAATCCAATATATAGGTGCTTATTAGAGAACAAGTTCACTAAACTGGTTTGGTATGAAAAATCCATTTGGAACATTACTTGTATGTCTATGGAATTCTCATTGTGATGATTGTATAAGTGATCCTTTGACTTGAGATCATTAAAGTTATCTTGTATGGGGATTTCTATGTTTTGATACTATTTATGATTTATTTAATCATGGGCTGTTTAATTAGCAGTCATTAGATGTAGCATGAACTATATGGAGGTTGGTTAGTGATCAAGATAGGATTCATCATCCTAAAGTAATTAGGGAGAATGTTTTGTTGTGCTCAGAGTAGACATCAATTCTATGTTCTACATCTAATTGGAACATTGGTGGATGAAATGACTAAATTATTTGGAAAAATCATGCATGAAAGGTTAGTCAAAACCACTTTAACATCATTAAATATTTAGGTGGTCCTGATGTGTTGCTAGATGCCATTCTTTATCGATGATTATAAATTGTTTAATTGAAAAATTAAAAATAAGTTTTAACTTATCTAATTCTAATTATGAATTAAAATTATAATTAGAATTTTTTAAATTATAATTAGAATTTATAATCATTGCCAACATATTTATAAACCTAATGGGTTCAAGAGAGCAAAGTTAATTTAATCAAGTTGGACTTAATTGTAAAGTTTGAGAAAATTTTTGATTAAATATAAGATATTTGATAAATAAGGATCAATATGAGATATTGAATCTTATATAGGCATAATTGGTATTTAATTAGAATTAGATAATTCTAATTAAATTTTAATTAAAATTAGAATTTAATTTGAATTAAATTACTAAAATGTCCAAAGCTTACTATATGTAGGCTTAAGCTCTATAGGGCTAACGCTACTTGCTTAACCCTCTCTGTAAGAGTTACAGAGTTCTCTCAACTCATTCTGTGGATACTGATGGAGGCTAGACATTTGTACAACTACGGTGGTTGAAGTGGATCAGTTTAGAGAACAATTCAAGGGATACGACAAGATAAAAGTCAAGCTTCAAAATAAGGTTCGAATTAAGTTTCTGCTTTATTACAAATTGTTTTAATCATTTTATAAAATTAGAGTGATCTTGGTTTTTGGGAAATCAAAGATTGCAAAAAAGTTATTCTAATTATTTCACTATGGATGGGATCGGACTCTGACCCAGTTTCCCAACATTTGGGTGATCAAGTAAGGGTTTGGTGTTTGTAAGAACCCAAAAAAGAAGAAGAAACAAGAAAGGAGGAGTAACAAATGGTAAAATGTTATATATCTCATGCTCTTTACATATCCATGCATGCAAGTTTGATTCTGTGTTTTTTAGATTGTGATGATGTCAGAATCTAGATTCCGACACTTCCATTATATTCTAATGCATGTGATGCATGCAACCATGGAAAACCCAACAGTGGTATCATAGCAAGTTTATGCATGTTATAGACGGTGTATTGAACATCTGCAAAGTGTTCATTGTTTTGACTGACATGCATGTTGATTTGGAATAATTAGTGTGAATTGTATAATTTCTTTTGATTTTCTTTGGCAGAAATATTTATAAGATGTTATTTAATGTTTTTACTAAAGAAATTTTCAATTAAATGTCATTTGCTATTTATTTTGAATTAATATCCACATTGTTCGTATGTTGATTTTTGGGAATTTCTAGAAAACTGAATGCATCTGCTGAAATTTTTGTAATAATTCTGTAAAAAAAATTTCTGATTTTCTTTCACAAGAATGTTTATAAGGTGTTATTTTATGTTTCTATAAAAATAAAATTGAAATTGAATGTCATTTGCTATTTTATTACAAATATAGTTTCAGCTGGATGTTTGTATGAAGTTCTAGAAATTCTAAAAATGTGATAAACATGCATATATGTAAATTCCATATTAATTTTTATACAAATTATTTTTATAAATTTTATGCATGTACATGAGATGTTGCCACGTGTATTAGATGCATGACGCTTGTTGTTAAAGTGATTATCATATGCATGCATGATGTAATGTTTGACTAGTGTTAGAAGTAAAATGACAAGTGTCATACACATATGGTGTGTTGAATATTTCCTATTTATTAATAAATAATTCATAAGATTTAGGCTCTTTAATTTTTTATTAGACATATTTAGAATGTGTATAAGACTCTGGAATTTTTCCAGAGTTAATTTAATTTGATTCAATTAATAAATAAAGTCAAAGTCAACATTGATCAACTTTTTGAAAATTGATGGAGTTGGCTTACTTAATAACTTATAGTTTATGTATTTTGGTTATAAGACCTTAATAAAGTTCTTATTCTTATGTGATAAGAAATGTATTATTTTGATGGTAACTACATGCTTAATGCATGTGCTTGAAATTAGGGTTGTTGGGTTAGCCATGGTTGCATGCATCATATACATCTGTATATAGCGAAAAGTGTTGCAATCAAGATTCCGATACCATGACAACCCGAAAATCACATGTATGCAAGGATATGCAAAGAGCATTAAATAAAAAAACTCTCTATTTTTGTTTTTCCTCATTTTTTGTTTCCTCTCCTTGTTTGGGATGTTACAAACACCAAACCCTTCCTTGATCACCCAAGAACACATAAAGAAGACAAAGAAACAATGCATGAGGGTGATCTGAGCACCAAGCTAGATGAGTTCTAGTAGATGCTCAAGATGATGGAAGATAGATCAAGAATCATGTTGCATACATTTTGACTCAGGCAACAATTAAATAAATTGTAAGAACAAGGTTCTTGATACCTCTCCCTAACTTGAAAACTCTTCTAGAACCCTTAAGCTCTCATTTGAGTATGAAAGAAGTGGTAAGACCTCGTGTATACGAGTGAAGAACTCACTTACATACTCATTCGTGCCCTTTTAAAAAATTGGGCTCGCCTTCGGCCACGATTGTGGCCTATGAGTCACGATTGTGACTTACTTAAAATTGACCATACCTGCTCTGTTTTTCATCCGATCACTTATGCGTGCAACCCTTAGGTTCCCATTTATTTAAAATATTTGAATTAACTCTTAATTCAAGCAAATGATGGAGGGTTTCATGATGTTAATTTACCAAAATATAAGCAAATTAACACAAGAACTCTTTACTAGTTAATTATCCAATTTATGAACCTTTCCATAGACAATTACTGTGTAATTCATCCTTTTACTATACTATACCCTACTTAGTTCGAAATATGGGCTATGTGTCAACCCCTACTAGATTGACAATGTCACATTTAATCCAAGTGATGTTAGTTCTCATCCTCGGATCTCATTACTCTATATGTCATTGAAGATGACACATAACTACTCTGGCCAGAGACTCCCAAGTAATGACACTAACAAGAGGCCGTGGGTATCATCTCCTTTTATCAGGAGTGATAAATCCTTTATTGGCTACCTAATTACTTTTGAATACCAATAGATGCACCTAATCACCACCCTAAAAGTGACGTCATCTTAAGGTAATAAGGAATGATGTCAAAGCATAAGATTAGTATCCAAGATGTCTTTGAGTACCTTAAGTCTAAGGACATTTTCACCATTGCTATGATGAGATTAATCATTGAAATTCAATAGATCATCCATATGATAATCCCATAGTAGGTCATCCGATGAACTTACTACCCTTAGTAGGCATCCACATGTTAACTCTAAACATATCATATTTATAGTTTATGAGATCTACTACTTGATCAAATCAAGGAATATAACATGTGCTAGTCTATCTGGATTAATAATGTCCTATCTTATTAATCCCATGACTAGGGATTATTTAGATACTAACATAATTGCACATTATAGGATTCTCATTCTATGATCTCATCATAATTTCCTTCATGTTATGTTTTGTATCATGGACTTCATTAATTCAATTTAAGATCAACATCAATTCATATATCAAAGACTATAAAGTTGATGAAAAATGTTTTTCACTTTATTATTCAAAATAAAGTCAGTACTAAATTGCTAAAAGTGATTGCCTTTAGAGCACTACTCTAACAAGGGTTTCAAAAATTTTCCAAATATCAAATCGGTCCCTTTAGTGTCTAATAAGTTAACTTATTTATCTTGACAACTTTTTCTATCAAGATAATTTTGGTAAGCGCCAAAATTGTTTAGATAAATTCGAAACTTACCAAAATTATCTTGACGGCCAAAGTCATCAAGATAAATAAGTTAAACTACTAGACACTAAAGGGACTGTTCAATATTTGGAAAATTTTCGAAACCTTTTTTAAAGAAGAGCTCTAAAGGAAATCACATTTAACACTTTTGTACTAACTTTATTTTGAATAATAAAGTGAAAGTCAATTTTCATTAATTTGATATTCTTTTATATATGAATTGATGTTGATCTTAAATCGAATTAATGAAGTCTATGATACAAAACATTGCATGAAGGAAATCATGATGAGATCATGATAGTGAGATTCCAATCATTTGTAATTATTTAGTATCTAAATAATCCCTAGTCATTGGATTAATAAGACAGGACATTATCAATCCAGATACACTAGCACATGTTGTGTTCCTTGATTTGATCAAGTAATAGATCTCATAAACTGTAAACATAAGATTTATTAAATGTCAATGATTAATCTTATCATAGCAATGGTGAAAATATCCTTAGACTTGAGTACCTCAAGTCTAAAGATTTTTGCACCATTGTTATGATGAGATTAATCATTGACATTCAAGTCTAAGGATATTTTCACCATTGCTATGATAAGATTAATCATTGACATTTAATAAATCATAATCAAGGATATCTTGGACAATAATCTTATACTTTTCCATCATTCCATGTTACCACAATATGAGGCTTCTTTTAGGGTGGTGATTAGGTACAGCTATTGGTATTCAAAGGTAATTGGGTAGCCAATAAAGGGTTCACCACTCCTGTTAGAAGGAGATGATACCCATGAACTCTTCTCGGAGTCATTACTCGGGAATCTCTAGCCAGAGCAGTTATATGCCATGAAGAGAGTCTTCAATGACACATAGAGTAATGAGATCCCAGGATGAGAATTAACATCACTTGGACTAGATGTGACATAGTGAGTCTAGTAGGAGTTGACACATAGCCCATACTCCGAACCAAGTGGGGTATAGTATGGTGAAAGGATGAATTGCACAATAATTGTTTAAAAAAAGGTTTATAACTTGGATAATTAACTATTGAAGAGTTTTGGTGTTAATCCACTTATATTCTGGTAAATTCGCATCATGAAACCCTTTATGATTTGCTTGAATTAAAAGTTAATTCAAGTGCTTTAAATAATCGGGAACCTAAGGGTCACACATGTAAAGGATCGGATGAAACACATAGTGTGTATGGCAAATTTTAATAGGCTATGATCATGATTCATAGGTTATGATTGTCACCAAAGGCGAGCCCATTTTTTAGAAGGGTCACGATCATAGCTCATTGGCCACGATCATGATAGAGGGCACAAAGGAGTATGTAAGTGAGTTCTTCACCCATGTACATGAGGTCTTACCATTTCTTATAGACTCAAGTGAGAGCTTAAGGGCTCAAAAGAGTTCTAGAGTGAGAGAGAGGTATTAAGAACCTTATTATTACAATTCATTCAATTGTTACATAAATCAAAGTGCATGCAACAAGATTCTTGATCTATATTCCATCATTTTGAGCATCTACTAGAACTCATATAGTTTGGTGCTCAAATCACCGTTATACAGTGTTTCTTCATCTTCTTTGTATGTCCTTGGGTGATCAAGGAAGGGTTTGGTGTTTGCGACAACCCAAACAAGGAGAAGAAACAAGTAAGGAGGAGAAATAAAAGGTAAAAATTTTTCATTTTATGTTCTTTACATATCCTTGCATGCATGTATGATTCTGTGACTATCAGGTTGTCATGGTGTCGTAATCTTGATTCTGACACTTCTGTTCCACACACATGCATGTGATGCATATAACAATGGCTAACCCAGCAGTGGTATCAAAGCAAGTTTATGCATGTTATAGATGATGTATCAAACATGTCCAAAGTGTCTGCTGGGTTGTGACTGACTTGCATGTTGATTTAAATAATTCATGTAAAATGTAGAAAAATGTTTTTTTTTCTAGTTTTCTTTCTTAAAAATGTTTACAAGATCTTATATTATGTTTCTATAGAAGGAAATTGCAATAGAAGGTCATTTTCTATTTCATTTAATTTTTTTATTGTCTTTCACATAAGTGTTTATAACATGTTATGTTATGTTTCTGTAAAAATAAAATGCAATTGAATGTCATTTTCTATTTTTTTCCGAATTTAGTTTCAATTTGATGCATGTATGAAGTTCTAGAAATTCTGCAAATGTGATGAACATGAATGCATGAAAATTCCATATAAATTTTTATAAATTTTTTTTTATAAATTTTATGTATGCACATGAATGATTAGATGTTTCCATATTTATTAGATGAATGACACTTGTTGTTAAAGTGATTATCTTATGCATGCATGATGTAATGTTTGACTAGTGTTAGAAGTAATGTGACAAGTGTCATACACATGTGATATGCTAGCTATTTCCTATTTATTAATAAATAATTCCTAAGAATGAGGTTCTGAAATTTTTTATTAGGCATATTTAGAATGTGTATAAGATTATGGAAATTTTCCAGAATTAATTGAAATTGATTTAATTATTAAATAGATTCAAAGTCAACATTGGTCAGCTTTTTGAAAGTTGATGGAGTTTACCTACTCAATAACTTATAATGTATGTATTTTGGTTATGAGACCTAAAAAAGGTTCTTATGTGATAAGATATATATTATTTTGATGGTAATAACATGCTTAATGCATGTGCTTAAAATTAGGGTCCGGAAAATTTTCGAACATCGAATCGATTTCTTTATTGTCTAGTAGGTTAACTTATTTTTCTTAATAATTTTGGTCGTCAAGATAATTTTAGCATGTTCCAAAATTGTTTAGATAAATTTGAGATGACCTAGGGATATTATAGAGAACTAATTGGTGTACAAGAATTTTGGAAGCCCTATAGATTAATTTAGAATTAATCCAAGTAGAGTATAGCACTTCTAGTATAACTAGACAAAGACATATATACAAGGATTAAAGTTTTTAATTTGGACATCAAAATAATTAAATTTTATTCCTATTCGAATCACATTCATAATTCGGATTAGCCAAGACTAACACTAGTACCTAATCAGGTTTAAGAGTTGAATCGAATCACGAACTTTAGATGCATAGTCAAGTCACAACCTAAATTAAGCCTCCTTTGTGTGATACACGCATTAGATGCATCTTAAGTGTAGTTATGGACATAGGCTCAATTCAATTGAGTTTTCCATAATCTAAATGTATATATGGGATATACATACACAAAATCATCCAAATATTGATAAGAGAAAAGAACAAATCCCTTAACTGAAATATTAGGACTTAAGCCTTCCATTGATATGGTAAGAACCAGAGTTCTTTTAGAGTTGGGTTGTTAGGCAAACCCAAGCCCGCTCTACATGAATATTTTCAAACCATAGAAATTAGATTCCTAGATTAATGGGTTCGTCCTAACTGGAAGCGTTGATTTATTAGGCAAACCTAAGGTCAACCTGGATATAGGTGAAGTTAGGTTATATACATGGGATGTATCCAAATCAAGAGTTGATGACTCAATGAGTGTGCTAAATCAACATTTGATGGCACAAGTTGATAGTTGCATAAATCAATGCAATTGGTATGAATGATACCTACCTATTGACCTAAGGTGACTTGTTTGGAAAACCAAAGGTCATTCTTGGTGATATTCGATATCAAACCATTAACAAAATTGTAAGTTTTCTCGAATTTGTAGCGAGGGCTATGGATTTGAATAAGAATAGTGGGACCTATAATGCATGTGATTAAAGCCCTTATAGATATGCATTAATGTACATTCTAACATTTTCTCTTATTCTTCTAGGTTATTGAATTGTCACGATGCCTCTTAGTGTAAACCTACACTCCTTGTTAGATTCCAACAAACTTACGGGACCAATCTTCTTAGATTGGCTATGAAATTAGTGAATTGTTCTTAAATCTAAACAATTAAGATATGTCCTAAATGAACCACTTCCTAATCCCTCTGCTATCGATATATCTGATGAAGATCAGAAAGCTTATAAGAGGCTACTGGATGATAGTGAGTTGGCTTGCTATATAATGCTGGCCTCTTTGTCTTTAGAAGTACAAAAACAACATAAGTCTATGGATGCTCATACCATAGTCTACCATCTGAGGGAACTGTTTAATAAACAAGCTTGGTCTGAAAGGTTTGAGACCTCAAGGTTGCTTTTCAGTTCAAATATGGATAAAGAATAATCTTTAGTGCAGTATACGCTAAAGATGAATTGATATATTGAGATGTTAGGTAGTTTAGGTTTCATTATGGATCATGAATTAAGTACAGACTTAATTCTAACTAGTTAACTGATAGTTACTCATAGTTTGTGTTTAATTATCTAATGAACCAAATATCCACAACGATTCTTGAGCTAATTAATCTACTCAAAACTGCTAAGTAGACTGTCAGGAAAGACAGTAATGCTATGATACTAGTGGACTCTACTTCTGGTTCTTGAAAGAAAAATGAAAAGAAGAAGAATTCCAAGAAGCCAATGGGAGGTGTAGCCAAGAACAAGGAGAAGGAGACAATATCAAAAGGGATGTGCTTCCATTGTAATAAGGAAGGACATTGGAAGAGGAACCGCAAAGCTTATTTGGAGTGGCTGAAGCAAAAGAAGGCATCAAATGCCCCACCATCTTCTTTAGGTATGTTGTTTGTCATTGAGATTAATACTATTTCTGATCATAACATTTAGGTATTGGAGACCAGATGTGGCTCACACTTGTGTGTTAATATTCAGGGTCTCAAGGATAGTAGATCACTTAATAAGGGGGAGATACACCTATGTATGGGAAATTGAGCAAGAGTTGCTGCATTGGCCATAGGGACATATATTTTATATCTTCCTTGTCGGCTAGAGTTAGTTTTGGAAAATTGCTATTATGTACCTGTTGTGACAAAAAGCATTGCATATGTTTCATGTCTTAACAATGTGGGATTTTGTTTAAGTTTTTTAAGCAATGGTTGTTTAATTAAGTTGAATGAAATGTTGTATGGTACTATTACATTGTGCAATGGAATTTACATATTGGATATGTGTAATCCAATTTTAAATATCAATGACAATAAAAGAGAAAAATGAGATAACCTAAAATCATCCTACTTATGGCATTATCGACTTAGCCATATAAGTAAGAAATGCATGACGAAGCTACACAAGAATGGTAGCCTAGGGTCATTTGATTATGAATCATATGACATATATGAATCTTTCTTGTTAGGCAAGATGACTAAATTACCTTTTAAAGGAAAGGGTGAACGAATGAATGGGTGATTAGACCTAATACATTCTGATGTATGTGGTCTGATGTCCATTCATGCTAAAGGTGGTTTTATGTACTTCATTACTTTTATTGATGATTATTCACAATATTGGTATATGTATCTAATGAGATACAAGTCCAAAGCATTCGAAATGTTCAAACAATTTAGACATATAGTAGAGAAATAGTTCGTAGAAGTATTAAGACACTTTAATTAGATCGAGGTGGTGAATACTTGAACGATGAGTTTCTAACTTATCTCGAAGATAATGGGATAGCATCCTAGTGGACTCCACCCTACACACCACAACATAATGGTATGGCTGAAAGGTGAAATCAAACCTTGTTGGATATGGTAAGGTCAATGATTGGCCTAGTAGCTCTACCGAAATCCTTTTGTAGATTATGCACTTGAGACTACTATTTATGTGGCAAACAGAGTCCCTTCTATGGCAGATGAAGTTACTCCATATGAGCTGTGGACTAACAAAAGGCCCTACCTTTCTCAAATGAAAGTATGGGATTGTCCGGCTTATGTGAAGCAGGTTCAATAAAACAAGCTTAAAGTGAAATATGATAAATGTCTATTTATAGGATATCCTAAGAAAACAATTGGATATCAATTATACAATGCTTTAGATCAAAAGGTTCTTGTCTCAAAACATACTGTCCTTTTAGAGAAAGAGTTTCTTATAAGAGAAGACAGTGGGAGCAAAGTTGAACTTGATGAAGTTCATAATGCTCAAACTGACACAGATCAATTTTCTGAACTTGAAATTGTTGTCCACAAAAATGAGACAACAGTTGAACCTTCTGACATAAAAAAATCTTCGTAGGTCAAGTAGGATACACAATTTTATAGAGAGATAAGGATTTCTCATAAGTAAACAAAATGACGTATTCCACATAGAGGACAATGAGCCTATAACCTATGAAGAGGCCCTGAAAAGTTCAGAATCTAAAAACTGGGTTTAAGAAATAAAATCCGAAATGGATTCCATATATGAAAACCAGGTATGGACTTTAGTTGACCCACGTGAAGGGTTAAAACCTATAGGGTGTAAGTGGATTTTTAAGAAGATAATCGACATGGAAGGTAATGTGATTACCTATAAAGCAAGGCTAATCACTAAAGGTTATCGTCAAAGATAAGTAGTTGACTATGACAAGACATTTATCCCTGTAGCTGTGCTTAAATCATTATAATACTCCTACCCACTGCTGCTCATTATGATTATGAAATATAACAAATGGATGTGAAGACAAATTTCTTGAATGGAAACTTAAGTGAGGATGTCTATATGACATAACCTAAAGGCTTAGTATCCAGAGGTGGCAAAAGGGTATGCAAGCATCAGATATGTATTTATGGATTGAAGCAAGCATCTAGGAGTTGGAACATCTGATTCATGAAACAATCAAAAGTTTGGTTTCTCACAAAATTCTGATGAACCTTGTGTGTATAAGAAGGTTAGTGGGGGTGCTATCATATTCCTTGTGTTATATGTGGATGACATATTACTAATAGGAAATGATGTCTTAAGTTTGTAATCATTTAAAGTTTGGTTGTCCTAGAATTTTTCCATGATAGACCTTGGAGAAGCAACTTATATATTGGGAATAAAGATCTATAGAGGTAGATCAAGGAAGTTGCTAGGTCTTTCATATTCAACATACATAGACAAAGTGCCAAATAGGTTTAACATAGAGAAGTCCAAGAGAGGGTTTCTTCCCATGAATCATGGGATAAAACTCTCAAAATCTATGTGCCCCAAGATGCAAGATGAGAGGACTCGTATGACTATGATCCTATATGCTTCGACAGTAGGATTAATCATGTATGCTAAATTATGTATAAGACCCGATATATTGTATGCTTTAAGTGTTATGAGTAGATATCAATCGAATCCTGTGAGGGTCACTAGGTGTCTGTCAAGAATATTCTAAAGTACTTGAGAAGGACTAAGGATGTATTCTTGATATGTAGAAATGGAGATCTTGTAGTGATTGGGCATATAGATGTCAATTTTCAATCTGACTAGGATGACTCCAAATCCAGTCAAGTTATGTTTTCATCATGAATGGTGGAGTAATTAGTTGGAAGAGCTTTAAACAAAAGAAAACTGCAGATTTAACGATAGAGTTAGAGTACTTTGCAACTGCGAAAGAGGTAAAAGAAACTGTTTTGATCAAGAAGTTCATTATAGAACTTGGAGTGGCTATGAGCATAGTAGTCACAATACTGTTATACTATGACAATAATGGGAGAGTTCCCATAGATCATCATTAATCCTTTGACTAATCCACTTCCTCAAATGAAATTTGATTCTATTGTACTTGCCTATCATATTAGATACAAAGGTGATTGGCTTTAGTGCAAGTAGGAGATTGTCAAAGTAGTGCTCTAAAGGCAATCACTTTTAACGCTTTTGTACAAACTTTATTTTGATTAATAAAGTGAAAGGCATTTTTCATTAATTTGATATTCCTTTATATATGAATATATATTGATCTTAAATTGAATGAATGAAGTCTATAATACAAAGTAGAGTATGAAGGAAATCACGATGAGATTATGATAATAAGATTCCTTTCATGTGCAATTATGCTAGTATCTAAATAATCCCTAGTCATAGGATTAATACGATAGAGCATTATTAATTCAGATAGACTACCACATGTTATACTCCTTGACTTGATCGAGTAGTGGATCTCACAAACTATAAGCATGAGACATTTAGAGTTAATATGTAGATTCATACTAAGAGTAGTAAGTACATCAGATGACCCGCAATGAGATTATCATATGGATGATCCATTGAACGTGAATGATTAATCTCATCATAACAATGGTGTAAATATCCTTGGACTTAAGGTACTCAAGGATATCTTAGACACCAATCCTATATTTTGGCATCATTCCATTTTACCTCAAGATAAGGTCACTTTTAAGGTTATGATTGGGTACAGCTATTGGAATTCGAAGATAGTTGGATAGCCGATAAAGGATTCACCACTCTTGATAGAAGGAAATGATACCCACGACCTCTTATCGAGCTCATCACTCATGAGTCTCTGGCCATAGCAGCTATCTGTCATGAAGAGAGTCTGCAATGACAAATAGAGTAATAAGATCCCAAGAAAAGAACTAACATCACTTGGACTAGATATGATGTAATCAGTCTAGTAAGAGTTGACAAATAGCCAATACTCTCAACCAAGTGGGGTACGGTATGGTGAAAGGACGAATTGCACTGTAATTGTCTATGAAAAGGTTCATAAGTTGGATAATTAACTATTAAAGAGTTCGTGTGTTAATCCACTTATGTTCTGACAACTTGGCATCATGAATTGCTTGAATTAAGAGTTAATTCAAGTGCTTAAAATAACTGGGAACTTAAGAGTCATAAAAGATTTGATGAAAATTATAGTGTGTATGGCTAAATTTAAGTAGGCTACGATCGTGGCTTACTGGCCAAGATCGTGGCAGAGGGCACGAATGATTGCATAAGTGAGTTCTTCACTTACGTACGCTAAGTGTTACCACTTCTTACATACTCAAGTGAGAGCCTAAGGATTCTTGAAGAGCTCTAGAGTGAGAGAGACATATCAAGAGTCTTGTTCTTGCTTTTTATACAATTATTGTATGAATCAAAGTGCATGGAATAAGATTCTTGATCTATCTTCTATCATTTTGAGCATTTACTAGTACTCATCTAGTTTGGTGCTAAAATCACCCATATACATTATTTCTTCTTAATCTTTTCATATTCGGGGGTGATTAAGGAAGGGTTTTGCTGCTTGCAACAAGCCAAATGAGAAGATGAAACAAGAAAGCAGGAGAAGAAAAAGGTTAAAATGTTTTATATTTCATATTCTTTACATATCTAAGCATGCATGTTTGATTATGTGTTTTTTGGGTTATCATGGTGTCAGAATCTAGATTTCAACACTTCCACTACATTCTCATGCGTGTGATGTATGCAATCATGGCAAACCCAAGAGAATGATCACTAAAATGGTATAGAAAGAATGCACAAATTTTATAAAGGGAGGATATTTTCGTGCTCTATTTTTGATGTATAATAACATGGATTTTAGTAGTTGTTATACAAATAAATTATGATGAGTTTGAAGCTAAAGAAAAGGGTTAGTGTAATGTCTTGAAATGAGAAGAATTAGGATGATAACTTAAAGGTAAAATGAAGTTGATAATAAACTTAAATGTGTGATAAAACATTTATGAATGTATGGATACTTGGATGTCCTGTTTTTGTATATAAGATGAACAATGACTTATGATGTGTTTCAAAAATGCTTTGGAGTTAGAAACGAGGTGAGAATGAAGTAGAAATGAATTATGATTGATTAATTGAGCACAAAATGGTTTGGATGTAGTATATAGGAATTAAAAATCTGGAAAACATGGAAGAGTTAGTGGGGAATCTTTCAGATTTCACAACCCACGATCATGGGAAGGTTTCCACAATTATGGGAAGGCCAGAGATTCACAAATGGCTCCATGATCATGTGAAGGCCTCCATGATCATGGGAATAGACATAAACATGAATTCTTTTCTTTTGTGTGATATTTGGATTAACTAATGCTAAGGTACTTTTAGGCATGAATGAGACTGGAAGTGAACCTAGTATACTTAGGAATGAATTGTTAAATATCAAGTATTCAAATCTGGAAATTTAGAGATGTTGTAACAACAAAAGTGATCTTATGAATGCTAATATGATATAAAAGTGATAACTAATGAGTGTTAAGTAAGTATGCATGAGAAATCGAGTATTATGTGATTTAATAATGCTAGAAAAAGGATTAGAGAATACATGAATGATTAGTGTATAATTGATGATATTAGAATAATCAAATGATATTAAGGTATAAACCTAAGTGCAAATTAGACATATGAAAAGTATAATGTTTGAATGATCAAGATATGTGAATTAAGGAATCATACCCATAATAGTCAAATAGAGCATACATTATACATGATACATATACATATATGAATGAATAATTGCTGATATGATTGTGAAAATTTATAATGTGTGTAAATATGTATTGCATGATATACATATGTGCTGGGACATCGAGGCAATAGCTATCTGGAGCATATTGTGAGTAACCTAGATGGTCCTACTAAGATTGTCTATTTCTGCCTAAATTGCAAATATTGAATTATTATTGATGTGAATGTGTTGATTCCGGATATTGATAGTCTGAGGCATTTGATGCATGAGAATTTCATTGGAAGTGCTCATTATTGCCGAATCTGATAGAAATAAGTGTCTTAATGTCGGACTTAGGTCTGATGAAAATGAGAAAGTGAATAAAAGTGACTGATTGAATATATATGATTTGATGCATTTCCTTGCATGATATTCATGATCAAATAAAGGCAGTTGTGACTAGAGTAGTCAGTGAATAAAATAGCTTAAAGCTCAAAATGTGGTAAGATCCTCTAGGTCACTATGTAAAATGAGCCTAGTATCCCTAACTGATACAAGATAGTTATTAATGAGCCCGATATCCATAATAGATACTAGACAGTTAAAAAGGTATTCAGTCATAACAACGTAATAATTGAATGTGAGTCACATATGCATTGCATATATATTTGATATGTATGTTTCAAATGATCGAAATAAATTGTTTGAATTGTTCATAATGAGAAATGTGAAATAAGTGAACAAAATGGTATTTGATTCTATATGATGATTGGTGAAGTGATGTGCCTTATGTGATGATATGAACTATTTGTGAACTATTTATGTGATGTGATATGAGTGAGCACATCGATGATGGGTTGCTCACTAAGTTACCAATGTTGAGAAACTGAGTTGAGATCTGATCCTAGCAAAATAATCAGAAAACTTTTTCGTGACTTTTGATTTCTCAAAAAATAAGATCTATTTAATTATATGAAATGATTGACAAAAATCATAATAAAGTGGAAACTAATTTGTACCTTATTCTAAAGCTTGATCTTTATCTTGTCGTATCCCTTGAACTGTTCCTGAAACCAATCCGTTTTAGCCACCGTAGCCGCATAAATGTTCAACATCTAATGGTATCCACATAATGGGTTGAGAGAACTCTGTAACTCTTACAGAGAGGGTTAACCAAGAAGTGCTAGCTCCATAGAGCTTAAGCCTTTTTATAATAAACTTCGGATATTTTCGTAATTTAATTGAAAATAAATTCTAATTTCAATTAAACTTTCATTAGAATTATAAATAATTCTAATTAAATACCAATTATGCCCATATTAGATTCAATATCTCATATTAATCCTTATTTATTAAATATATCATATTTAATTATAAAGTTTCTTAAGCTTTACAATCAAGTCCAACTTGACTAAATTAACTTTGCTCTCTTCAACCCATTATATATACGAGACCCATTAGGTTCCTAAATATATTGAAAATGATTACAAATTATAATTCTAATTCATAATCAAAATTACATAAAATAAAACTCCTTTTAATTTATCTTTATTACTCTAATTAAACAATTTATAATCATAGATTAAGATTGGCGTCCAGCAATACATCATGACCACTAAAATATTTAGGAATGTCAAAGTGGTTTTAACTAACCTTTTCGTGCATAATTTAATCCTTTCATCAACAAATTTTCTAATTAGATATAGAGCATGGAATTAATGTCTACTGTATTTTGAGTCTAATCAAATTAGTTCTTCGTGATTAGCTATCAATTCAATTAATGATATTTGTAAATTATTTACAAATCATCATTTCACCATGGCCAAGGATTTCCTGAATCAGTAATAATCGAGAACAAGGAAACATTCTCCCTAATTACTTTAGGGTGATGAGTCCTATCTTGATCGCTCAACTACCTCCATATAGTTCATGCTACATCTAATGACTACCTATTAAACGACCTATGATTAAATAGATCATAAGTAATATCAAAAAATAGTAATCCCTATTCAAGATAACTTTGATGACCTCAAGTCAAAGGATAACTTATGCAATTATCACAATGAGAATTCCATAGACATACAAGTAATATTCCACATGGATTTCTCATATCAGCTCTGTTCAGTAAACTTGTTCTCTAGCAAGCACCAACACATTTGTTTGTTTAAGTATCTCTATACTTTAGCCTATGAGATTGACTACTTCATTCATAAGGAAAAAACAAAATGTGTGCTAGTCTTTGTGCGTTCTATTAATGTCCAATCTTAATAGAATAATGACTAGGAACACTTAGGAATAATACATAAATGCAATATGAATCTCATAATTATAATCTCATTATAATTTCATTTGCAATGTACAATTATTCCATAAACTTTAACATATACATCTAGGCATGCACAAGATAAATAATGCCTTTAAATAATTTGTGAACAAACTATTGTTGGAGTTATGTAAATATAGTGCCTTAGAAAGTAAGTGTATAAAGTAAATCACTTTTTAATATAGAAATCACTTATACTATGTAAAATACACAATTGCATAAAATCTTCTAAGACAGTTATCTTTATCAACTTTTAAATTTTCTTCAAATTTTCGATGATTACAACACAATGCATTTAATTTGTTAATGTAATGCAACAGCAGAAATAATATCTTTTTCTTCTAACTACAAAAATTAAAGAGGTATGGGTTAGAGAATATGACACCACAGTTATACTGGTTCACTCTTAATCTTTGGGCTATGTCCAATCCTCAGAGTTTATCTGAGACTTCATTATCTCTTCAACTTTACAAGTATTATTTCTTCCCTCTCAGAGCCTCTTCCTTTCCCAAAGTATTCTTTTTCTGCTATCTTAGCCTCTTCAGGCTCTAGCCTTCCTTTTAGTAGAAAAGATACTATTTGAGCTTTTCTAAACTCACGCTACAGGTGTTCTTGATCTCTATCTTTCTTCTTTTCACTCAAGATATTTTGTATAGTAAAATGATTAGTAAAAGTTATTTTGTCTATGAATACACTAATATTTATGGTCTAATTCGCCAATAGTCTTCTTGAATAAAAACTGCTTGTAGAATCTTTAGAGTCCTGTTGTTTGTAACAGTGTTTCTTGGAAACTTGCACTCCAATACTAACTGAAATAAATCACTTATTAATATAAAAATCACTTATACTATCTAAAATACACAAGAAGGGGGTTGAATTGTGTAAAATCGTCTAAGATAGTTATCTTTATTAGCCTCTTGATTTTCTTAAAAACTCAAACGATTACAAAACAACACACTTAATTTTTTCAAGTAATGTAACAACGGAAATAATATCTTTTTCTTCTAACTACAAAAATTAAAGAGATAAGGGTTAGAGAATATGACACCGTGGTTTATATTGGCTCACCCTTAACCTTTTGGCTACATCCAATCCTCATAGTTTATCTAAGATTTTACTATCTCTTCAACTTTAAAAGTATTATTTCTTCCCTCTCAAAGCCTCTTCAGGTCTCT
Source organism: Erythroxylum suave (assembly GCA_027563595.1). Lineage (NCBI taxonomy): Eukaryota > Viridiplantae > Streptophyta > Magnoliopsida > Malpighiales > Erythroxylaceae > Erythroxylum > Erythroxylum suave. Next base: position 4,104 of record JAOSBN010151597.1, on the reverse strand, counting down.
TTCACAATGTTTTCTTTATCTAATATCTTAGCTCTTCAGGCTCTAGCCTTCCTTTCACTAGAAAAGATACTATTTGAGCTTTTCTAAACTCAAGCTACAGGTGTTCTTGATCTCTATCTTTCTTCTTTTCACTTAGGATATTTTGCACAGTAAAATGATTAGTAAAAGTTTTTTTTTCTACTACTACACTAATATTTATAGTCTAATTCACCAATGGTCTTCTTGAAAAAAAACCGCTTGTAGAATCTTCCGAGATCTATTGTTAGTTAAGCCCTGTAACCACCTCCAACTAACTAATTGTCGTTGTACATTATATCATCTTCATTTGATTTGTATGCTTCGTCTTATATCTTTGCATCATCTTATATCGATATATCATCTTAGGACTTCGTATCCTCTTATGACTTCGCATCATCTTATAACTTTGTATCGTCTTATGACTTCCCATCGTCTTATGACTTCACATCATATTATGACTTTGTATTGTCTTATGACTTTGTATCGTCTTATAACTTCACATCATCTTAAGACTTCACATTATGTTGTGTCTATGCACTATCTTATGCATCTGTGCACTTCATAAAACACATCAAAATAGTTCACACACTTCTATTATTATTATTATTTGACTTTCATTAAAATCAATAGAAGAAGTGAAGTCTTCTTGACTTAACAATCTCCCCATTTTTGATGATAACAAATAATCATAATATTAGAAGATAAAAGAACTATTAAAGCGAATAAAAATAATATTCAGACAAATAATATTCAAACAAACGATATATTTATTTAGATGATTAATGCAAGATATACAGTGTGCATAACAATTTTTCAAAAAGAAAAATTTCCTCTCTTTTCCACTATTCTCCACCTATTTGTTATTAATAAAAAAGAATATCACTTCAGACACTTCAAAATTTTATAAAACATATATTAAATATCATCACTGATCTTCTTGAGGTCTTGTTCAGTAGAAACATGTAGAAGTGCTACTTCCTCATGAAGATAACCCACTGAGTCTTTTAGTTCATCAACCTTAGTATCTATTTCTTCAATATGTTTGGCTAAGGCTTATTGAACTTCCTTTTGCTTTTGACTAGCTTCAGTCCAGTCGATGAAATTCTCCACGAACTCCAAATTAACAGTAGGATCTTATAGCTTTTCATTTAATGGATGAAGAATCTCAAAGACAGATGGTTTTCTAATTAAGTCATCTAATTCAATTATTATGATAGAGGGTAATCGAAAAGATTATGTTTGGTGAGGATTGTCAAGATCATCAGGTTTGGGTAGTTTGAAAATTGGTTTTCTTAGAAAGTGTAGAATATCTTTGATTAAAGGAATGAAACCTAAGGGTTTAAAATGAATAAGGAGATGTACAAAGGTTTCTAAATAGAAATTGATAACTTCAATTGAGATACTTTTGTACATTCCTGCTGAAATTGTCCCAACTACCTTGAAACTTTCATCTTGAGTAGGTGCAACAAAGTTACTTCCTAATGGTCTTGATAGGTGGTGTACAATATAGATGCCTACAAGTTGAGCTACACAAAATACATCGTCTATATTCTTCATCGCCACTCGAATTTCTTCCACTCGAATTTCTTCTTTCGTGAGATCATCTTCTTGTCTCTTAGGGAATTTCTTCTTCTTTCCTTTGTCTCTACAGTGTACCAATGTTGGACATCTTGGTTGTACATCTGGTATGATCTTTATTGTTGTTCTGTTTGTTACTAGGTAGATGGTGTAAGGACTCTTCGTCATCTTCAATGGATATGGTTCTACTTTTTCATCACGCAAAATACCTTACAATCTTCTTTCTTAAGGGCTTAGAAAATGTATTGTTTGATCACTTACTATTATAGGTTCAACTTGAACCTTAACTTTTTGTATAGAAGGTTCTCTTATGATCACTAATCCTCTGCTGCAATCAGGCATTGATTCTTCTATTTTCTTCATCTTCAAGTCTTCTTTCTTCATTGGTTGCTAGAGATTATAGGTAGCTTGTTGCATTTCCACAGTTTGTGTCTTCTGTTGAACATTAGGAGATGAAACCTTCCTTTTTTGAGTCGATTTCATCTTCTTATGTTATTCTGTTGGCTTAGAAGAGAGTTGTTGTTGAGACTTCTTTTGCTTAAATACTAACTTCGTCCTTCTCTCTATCTCTCCAGATAGTTGTACTGGCTGCGTCTGAGGGATAGAGACAATTGCTTTGGTAGGCTACTGTTGTTGTCATTATTGCTCCGTTACACTTTCAAAACCTTGACCAAGAATCAGAGTTTTTTGCTTCCTCTATTTTTGTTATCATAAGGTCATTAGTCTTAGTGACCTTCTAAATTTCTAAATTTTTTCTGATTGGAGCATCTCAACTTACTCTTTAAAGACACTTTATGATTTGGTTATTGAATTGATCTTTCCTTTCTTTCAAGAATCGTCTTGGCTTGTCGTGGCTTATAAGATGATTATTCACTTTTTACTTTTGCTCAAATTCTTCTAGTCCACTGAGGTTTTGCTAGTAGTCTAGATGAAACATCTTCTTTCGTGCTTCATCTAATTGAAAGCTCTCCCTTAGACTGTGCATTAGGTGTGAACTCTTTATCTATTTCATCTTCATTCTTGATCCCTATTTTGCAAATAGTAGAGGCATTGACAGCACTTTTAATATACAACTTTACTCTATTTCCTTTATCAAGTAGTATTCTAGATTCTTTGAAGAATCTTGTCAACAGTATACCGTAAGGTAACAAACCACTCCTTTGGCTATAATCCTCTTTAGACTTTATCATGTACTTTAGGATTAAGAATGGAAGATTAATAGATTGGTGAGTGATAAGATGAAATAGACAATGTTCATCATTCATTATCACCAAATCCTTTGATCCCGCTCTTGGTATAATGTAGTGAAGAAGAATTGAGTGAAGAACTCTAGCCTTTGGAATTAGGTTTGAAGACTTCCTAACTCTTGGATTACTCGATCCCTATAGTTGTCGATTCATGTTGTCTTCATTTAGAACAATCTATTTTGTATTTAATGAACAGAATATTGAATCGCCTTCGTTCAGAGCAACCTTGAAGTAAGTCAGTTACTAAGAGAATTCTAGAATGTAGAGTGTTTTAAGTATTAGAGAATTTCTTTTTATAAACTCTCTTGAAAAGTTACTGTTTGTAAAGTCTATGACTGATTCACAGGTAATCATTGATACTACTAAGTGAAAGTTACCATTACTATACATGCTTAAGAACATACGACTTTTATGCCTCATTCGGTCATATCATCTAGGTCATAGAGTTTCAGATGAATGGTCATTTAACATTACCATAATCAGAATTCTTCTGATTTCCTTGAATCTGTCTTCACTTAAGGGTTTGGTGAAAATATCTGCCCATTGTTGATTTGTCTCAACAAATTGTAGATTGATGATTCCTCTCTATGTAGTCTTTTATAAAACGATGTCTAACTTCAATATGCTTTGCCCTTGAGTGTTGGATTGGATTTTTTGAGAGATTGATAGCACTTGTGTTGTCAAGAAGATTGGAATTTGATCTTCTTGGATAGAATAATCTTCTAACTGATACTTTATCTATAGTATTTGTGAACAACAACTTGCGGCTGGCATGTATTCAGCCTCTCCAATAGGGAGAGCAATTGAACTTCGTCTCTTGCTTGACCACGAAATTAGATTATGACCATGAAAGTGACACCCTCCACTTGTACTCCTTCTATTAATACTGTCTGCATCATAATCAGTGTCATAGTAGCCAATTAACCCAAAATCTTTACCTTTCTCATACATTAAGCAAAGATCAGTAGAACCAACTAAGTATCTCAATATTCTTTTAACAACAATATAATGAGATTCTCTAGGATCTGCTTGAAATCTTGCACATAAACAAGCACATAATATTAGGTCTGCTTGCAGTTAGGTAAAGCAAAGAACTAATAATTCCTTTAAAAAGAGTTTGATCAATCTTCTTACCAGCTTTACCCTTAGGTAAGACAATTAAGGGATGCATAGGAGTTGACATTGGTTTTAACATTTTCCATTTTATTTTTTACTAATAGTTCTTTGATATACTTTCGTTGATGGATAAAAATTTTCTCTT
>JAOSBN010151488.1:0-23790 GCA_027563595.1 Erythroxylum suave | reverse complement strand
TACAAATAGAGATTTTAAAGCCTATGATTGAATGTTGGGCTTGTACTAATTAATTGTTAATTAGAAGCCCAATTGAACATTTAGAAATGGGCTAGGCTTTGGTTTAATTTGATTAATTAGATTAATTAAATTAAAAGAAAGTTAATTAAGATAAATGGAGGTAGAATTTCGTTTTTAATGGACTAGAAGTGCAGCACATTTAGTATTGATTTGCTACATTAAAAATGGTTTTAACATGTTTTATTATCACTAAATAGAGTAATAACCTTATCATTTAATGGTTTAATGGTGGTCTTTTAATGATAGCATTTAATCTATTAGCATTCATTGGATTAAATAAAAAAGAGGTGCATTATGATGGACCATCTTCCTTCTTTCATCACAAAACCTAAATTGATATGTCTCATTTAGGTTAATTGTCTTTCATATTGCTATCTTAAAGACAAATGAGAAGAGTCTCATTTATTGGCTTCTTTATGAATGATTAAAGAAGGAAGTGATGCATTTGATGCAAATCTCTTCTTTCTTTTGATGAAAACCGAAATTGAGAAAGTGTAAGAAGGTGTTTTTGCATTTTTGACTCTCTCTCTCCTATCTTGCATGGTATAGATGAAATTGCATGAGAAGTATTTCAAAAATTGGCTTCTTTCTTTTAAGGAAAAAATCTCTTCAAGTTTTTTTCCCCTTTCCCACTAAAGGATCTTGTTAACCAATTTGTCCAAGAAGAACAAGTGGTAGATCGAATTGGTTGAGGATGCAATATCAAGATGAGGATACAATCATGAGAAGAGGATATATCTCCTAAGAGAGGATTCATTGCTGAGGATAGGATAGTACAACGAGGAGTTAAAGCTATAGCGAAGGAGTCGGTAATATAATTTTTACCACCTTGTTCTGATGTTTATTATCCTTATACCATATCATGTATGCATGTTAATTTGGTTATGTTACTTCCCCTGCAATTTTGATTTCCAAAAAGTTTTGAAATCTACCGTTTTATCCAAATCATGCATACTTTATTTTTTTGATCCAACATAAAGCTTTGTTTGGAATAACTAAACATAATGCATAATCACGACCGTTTCTAATAGTCATCTAGCATTCGTATATATAAATTCAAATTGTTCATATTACAGAGTAATCTAATAATATGTCTCATAACAAAACATGATTCATAAATACAGAACATTCTTGTATCAGAACAAAACTCATAAATTTCATAACATAATGTATAGGTATTAAAATTGAATATCAGAATAGGATGCAATCCTTTTAAATCAAAAGATGTCTTGTATCATATCAGAATATGTCTTGTATCAAATCAGAGCTTATCTTGTATCAGATCAGAACTTGTTTATATCAAAACTGAACATATAACAAACTACAAAACATGTTATCCTGTTAATCCTAATTACATAATTGGGTAACATGACCAGAATAGGAGAGATTTATGTCCCAGTAACAAGAGACACTAAAGTGTCAATATTAGGGGACACCAAAGTGTCAATATTAGGAGACACCGAAGTGTCAATATCAATCGAAATTGAAGTGTCGACACTAAAGTGTCACAGGAGCAGCTGCATACCCTTCAGAATCATAGGTAAAAAAATGTATTATGTAATATATATCATGATTACAGTTGTCTCAAATTAAACATATTCATTCCTTTTTAATCCAACTCAATATGCCTTATAAACATAAGCAATTGCATCAATATATCAATGGAACATTAATTCATTACATATAACATAACATCATAGAAATCCCCCAATCCATAAACATCCATATCAAATTCACATCACATAAAACCCTTGGATACATTTGTATTCTTAAGAACACCTTCATCTTGAACATACCTTACATTTCAATGTCAATTATTCACTAACCATATATTCTTTAAATAATTACCTCAATTAACAATCCATAACTACATTAACTTTTACTCAATTAATCTAATATCATCTATGTTCATTTATAACCTCAATTAAGTTCAATTCAACCATTATTAAGTACCTTAACCTTATATAGTCCAACAATTGTCCAAAACTAGCATTTTCTCCTTCCTAAGTACTGCCCACAATCGTGGGGTACCTCTCCCTGATTGTGACAGAAGCTACTGCTGTAACCCACGATCATGGCCCAGCCACTTTCTTGCAAATTTTCCAGATTCATCTCCTTCATTCCAAATTCCAAACACCTTCATTTCAATGCATACATCACATCTCAATTATACCTTATACATGGTTCAATCCCTTATCAAATTCATGTCCAATTCAAAATCAAAACCATTCACTTGACAACTCATAACCGTAGTCCATACACCAAACCAAAGCAGAAATTATCATAGAAGCATTATTTTTCCAGCACTCAATTACCAACATCCTAACATATATTTCAAGCCAATTTAATTAGCATGTAACTTGTATGAATACATGTTATCAAGTTTAGAATTCCCTTATATGTTTAAACTCAAATTCCTACTTTAATGAACAAGCCAATCTAGCTTTCCAAGTAAGCAAACACAATTCTAAGATCAAGGTGACTAAGAAGACAGCAACATAGAAGATAGCAAGATCTAGCTTCCTTGAGTATTTTGATGTGATAATTTAGAAAAACTCAAGCAAAACATAGGGTTGTAAGATAAGAATAGGTTTTAGGTGGTGAGAGATGAAGAAAGAAGAGGAAAAACAACAAAAACATGTTTTGAACAAGCTTAGTTCAATTAGGTGCAAGATGTCTCTTCCTTCTATTGACATTTATCACTAAGCTTGTAATGCCATGTTTCAATTGATTATGCTGCCATTAATCCACACATTTAATTTCCATTTGTCATTTAAACAATTAGTCCACATGTCACTCCAAGACTTGTCACATAATAATTGGTCCATTTATCACACATTTAACTATAACAAATGTCACTAACTCATAGGCTTAGTCATACTAATTTTCATGTATTAACTTGTCTTGCACCTTGACAGTTTTCCTAGTCCAAATGTACATTTTAATAACTCAATTCTCTAATTATATTAATTAATTCCAAGGTACCAAATATGATCCATTAGAACAAAATTTAAAACATATATAATTCATGAATATGTAACATTTCAACTAGGGTATAATTTGAGGCCTTACAGTTTTAGAAACATCTCCCTAGGTGTTGTCAATATCGATATTTCACCCCCTTAAAGGCTTAGGACGACCCAAAATGGATTGATCTCTCCCTACCAAACCATTAGCTGACTCCTCCTTAGCTTCACAAGGTCTTTCCATCTCTACTATTTATAAGAAAATAGGGACATCTGCATTAGGCCAACACAAACACCAAACCATATCACAAATTACTAGACTCTTATTGGTCAGAACTGCCTAAACTGTTCTTTGATACCACAAAATGTTAAACCCCCTATTGGAACCTACAACCTCCCATATACATGACAACCGAATCCCTGTACAAATAGGCATAGTATAAATTTCTATTCATTTGTAAAGACTGCCATCACATAATTTTATTTTTCTATTCAATACTATACATATACATATTACAAAGTTTCATATCACTTAACATTACATTAAAAAGTACTATTACTTCTTTACATTTACATGATAATCCAAAAACAAACATTATAATTTCCTTCATTACATGTACAATCATCTTCAACCAAAAATAATAATAAAAACACACTTTAAAGGTACTTTTACTCCTAACGGTTGATCTTGGTAGATGTCCCTCTAACCTCATTCCTAATATGTGGACCTACACAGATTAACACTCGTGCTAAGATTGAAAGCTTAGTAGGAAAATATTTAGTTTGGATGACCACTCATAACAGTGATCCACTAAGCATATATATTCATAAACATCACAACTTGTATAAATAGTGATAGCACACTTAATAAAAGTTATAATGCAAACATGCTTTAATATGTTATTCATATACCATAAATTCACATTCATAACCCAAACATTGATGTTCAATAGATACAAATTATCAAGATAAATGCAAATGATTATCAGTACCAATTATTTATGTTGTCACAATGTATTTATTATTTGTAACCATTAGGCCTGCACATTCTCGTTGATGTGGAAAATAAGAATTTTGGATATCCAAAGATATCAAAACTATGGATGCCTGAAAGTATCGAACTTTGGATACCGAAGACATCAAACTGTGGAGATACTAAGTCTCGAAATGAAGACACCATTAGTATCAAATTGTAACAACCGCACTATAACCCTATAGGCATGCCTATCAATCCACCACCAAGATAATAGAGTAGGCACTATAAAATTTTTTTTAACCATTTATTTCATAATTCATCATACGATATTCACTTGAAGTCATAAAATTTGTATTAAAGTGCATACTACACACATATGAGCCATAAATATGCATACAAATAATCTTTCCACATGAAAATTGTCTTCAGCATGCATTATGCTCACTCTTAAATTCCAATGTTTAATAACCGAATTCATATATGGTAAGTTATATTTCATTTATTTGTAGGTGTTTGGAAAGTTTCATACATATTAAAAAGGTTTGTACGATAAAAAACATTAGAAATGAAAACAAGGTCATGGTCGTGACTAAAGAGCCTTCTGCACGATCACGATCATGTCTAGAGTGTCATGGTCATAACAAAAGAGTTTTCTACTGGATCATGATCGTGATACCTATGTCATTATCATGATAGAAGATATTGATAATATGACATGATCGTGAATTGTGACATACACTCGCCATTCATACCTTTAATTTTCCATAATATGCATATATAAAGCATTGGAATTATGTTTTGAGTTCTTCTTTAAAATGTTTCTTTATCTTTTTAGTTTCTAAAGCACTAACAATCATGTCTTTTAAACTTCTAAATCATGATACGTAGACCAAACATCACAAGCTGCTCCAAAAATAGGGGCAGCATCATGTCACCAAATTTGATCTCAGTTTCCAATGTCATTAAGCCATAATTAAGTCAAAGTCAATTCTAGATATATCTACTCCTGTCTTAGGTTTCATATGAAACTAAAATCACCCAATTTAGAGGTCTTTAGGCTGAGTTATGACCTAATAAATGTGTTCTACTACACGATACTCTCTTGTCATATTCAACTAATTTTATGCAAGGTAATACCAAAATAACACCAACACACCATTCTAGAAACCATTCCATATCCAAATGAATCTTTGTATCCATTCAAACATACAAACATAGAGAAATTAAATTAAATGTAATCCTAACCTTAAAATTGGCTAAGTATTTCTTCTAATGCCTTTCCTTCCCTTCCTCTTTGGCTTTGCTTTATTCACCAACTAGAAACACCCACTATGGTAAAAAGTTTTTTAGGCAATGATAAGTTTGCAACAGTTTAAAAATGTGTTGCTAAAAATTAATATAATGCAATAGTTTTAAACGTGATGCCTTTAATAATATTAAAAAGCAACGAAAATAAAATTTGTTGCTACATATAAGAAAAGGCAAAAAAATTAAAAAAAGGTTGCAATAAAATCTTATATACGCAACATCTAAAATTGTTATAGTTCTATATTATATTATATCATGTAAGTGAAAACTAATTAACATCACATTACACATATACATTTTCAAGTGGAATAGAAAAACATAAATGATATAGCCAACCAATTTGCCCATCCTGACTACTTTTTAGGATCTAAGGCTCAACAGTATCAATAAAAAAATGACATTATTTAGTTTTAAAACAAAATGGTGTCGTTTTACTTAGTTAACAATTGGAAAGTGTAATGTCATTTTACTTAATCAAATGACATCTTTTTACTTAGTTAAGAATTGGATAGTGCAATGTTGTTTTACTTATTCAAAATGATGTCATTTTACTTTAATCAAAACATAGTTACAGAGAAGTAAAATGATGTTGTTCTGTTTCAGACGCAAAACAACATTGTTTTCTTTCATTTAATTTCCACACATCAGTTCTTTTGTTCTTCACTCACCGTGTCTTCTCTCCTAGTTAGTCTCCACTCTCCCAGTTCCTTTGTCACACTTCAATCTCCACTCTCCCACTGCCATCGATTTCATCAACAAAGTATAACCTTACTGACTTGTTTACCACCAATGAGGAGGACCTTTGTAGCCACCTCAAGTCTATCTAACTGCAACTCAAGTTCATCGAAATCTAAGAAGAGTACATCAAAGATTAATAGAAGAATCATAAGCAAGAACTTCTTCATACCCAAGAAGAGGTCAAGCGAATCTAGTTGGTGTTTATCATCATTAGTCAGTTCATGGAGATGGTCGATCAAAACAATGGGATTGTGGGTTTATAATGGTTATTGGGGCTTAGATTGCAATGGGTAATATCTGGAAAATTAAATTATGGTTAGAAGTTAGAAGTAGGTGAAAATTCAAGCTTGAAGGATAAATTAGCAAGTTTGGATGAATTTCTTTTCTTAGGGTTCTTTAATTGTCTAATTAAGGATTTAATTTAGGTTGAACTAGAATAAGGAAAGTGAATTGTGGTTCAAGAATTTGTGATACGAAAAACAATAGTTGTAAACTGTTTAGATAATGTTAATATTATGGGTTTGTTATTCATAATGGCAATTCATGTTTTTATTATGTTCTTGATCCTACTATAGATCATACTTTGTCGTTAATTGTAATTCTAATTGTTTGATAATGTGCAATTGTGACCTTTGCTTTGCATATAGTTTGATGGCATTCTTGAAACAAAACTAAAAAGGCAGTTTAAAATTGTTATAGACAAAGGCATTTTAGTCAAGAGTTTGCTTGTCTGGATCAAAACAATAGGATTATGGGTTTTACAATAGGTATTAGGGCGTAGATTTTAATGGGTAGTGTTTGGAGAATTAAATTGTTGTTAGAAGTTAGAACTAGGTGAAAAATTCTGGCTTTCTATTAGTGAATGTTAATAGTGTGAGATAGTAGTTCTTTAACCAAATGGTTATGGATTATCATTTCTAATATATGATTATTATAGTCTAAACTTGAATTTTTCTATCAAGTTTTCCAGCTCATTGGAACTTCTATGAATTAATTTTACTATGTAGGTTTATGGATGTCTATTCCTTATTCATGTGGATGTAGAGTGAATTCAACATATCACAAAATTCCTAGCTTGTCATCTCTTATTCTTATGAGTTTGTAAGAAATTTATCTTCAAAACCTCGTAGCTCTTTTGGTTTTTATTTTTGCGCAAGCTAAGAGTTAGGTTCACATTTTGAATTATGCTTGATTTCCTTTTTTGGCCATATAGTGGCCCAGGGTCTAATTTGTTCTCACTTCAACTTGCTCTTTAATACATTAAGGTTGTTGGAATTGTGCTTATCAAAAGCATAAAGAAGAAAGGCTATAAGAGATTATTCTTTTTTACTATTCTCTTTGTTTACAGAGGAAGGAAATGGTATGAGTCGAAATGGTGAAAATTTGGTGATGAGAAATTGTAAATGTTATAACTTGTGTATTTTGAGCTCAATCATATGTAAAATATAGCATTTTTCAACCTCAAAATGATGAATAAATATGAAACTTAACCATAGTTTCCATCCTTCTTGTTTTGCTATTTCTTCTCAGGTACTTTAGATATACAATTGGTTTGCTTATTATACCATCTAAAAATTTGGCTCAATATATAAACATCAACATGTAACTATATTTAGTATAATTAAGAAGCTTTGGAAATATCTTTTAAGTTATAGAGGAGAGGTCAAGTGTATAGAAAGCTAACATATTATTCAGTTGATAATTTAGTGATTGAAAATTATATAGCTTTTCATTGCGATGTGCACTTTGACTTAAGGAAAGTGGAGTGAAGAAAATGTGATGACGCTAATTCTGAAGTTTGTGAGAATTAGTACACTTAATGCAACAAACATAAATTGGGTAAAGTTGTGGAAAGTGAGGTTCTTAGCTCATTGCACTATCTCAGCAGATCTAATTCTTTGATAACTTGGTTCTACTATAATGAACTCTATTTGTTGTACAATTTTACATCTTGGTCGACGACGTTTAATGAAACCAAGTTTTCTTGCATCTTAATTTTACAATTCTAATTTACTTCCTTTTTCCTTTTTTAGGATGATGATGATTAGGAGTGGATAAGGGGGTACTTTGTGAAGAATTTTAAAATGCCCATACATATTAGTTTTGTTTAGTATTAGGATTAATTCACTTATATTCCATATGGAATAGAGGACGATATTGTAAACGAAGATTTTAGCTCGTGATTTTTCAGTTTTGTATTTTGAATGTATTAAAGGATTGAATTTTACAAGTCTTTATAGATTATATTTTATATATAAATGCATTTTTTTTTTACATTTGATAGTATGTATGCAATTAAGACATACATTAATATTTATATATTTCTTTTAACTTATATATGGGTGTTGTCTAGATAATGATAAGAGTTTGATTTTAGATTAAATAATATTGATAATGAAAGAATAAATTGTTTTTTTCATTGTTACAAATTGTTACATAAAAAATTTTCATTTTGTTGCCTTATGAAGACTTAAAAGTATTGCAATATCTAGTTAACATTGTTAAAATAGTTTGAAACTAATGTATTGCCTTAGTTAGAACTTAAATCAACGTTTTTTATTTTGTTCCTAATTAAAAAAATTATGTTGCCTTATACTTATTGCAGCGCCACTTCTTGTGGCTATATGAATTATGTTGTCTTAATAAAAAGGCAAAGACAATTATACTTATAACAATGCTTTTTTCTGTTGCTTAAAGTACTTTTTACCACAATGACCACAAATAAACATCTCAGTCCCAATTTCAACCTTATAATTCTAAATCTTCATAAACAAAGCAAGAAAAGATAAAGATGAAGAGAAAACCACTAAATTTTACCATGATTTCCACCTATGATTTGTTTGATTCCTTACATACAAAATGATGGGATGAAGAAAATGCAGTGGAGAGAAAATGAGAGAGGAAAAATATAGAATTCAAACCCTAAAATGTCATTCCTCTTTCCTCTCAATATGCCCCTTTCATGCACTTTCAAGACTTACACACATACTTAACTCCTATTAGACACATATGCATTATTCTTATTATTCATGCATGCTTTATTCAAATTAGTTCATGCTTTGACTTTAGAAAAGTTGCACATTGGTCCTTCTTCTTCCTTTAATTCCCAGATTGGCATATAATCTCATCAATTAATTTCGTTCTCCTCCATATTTCATGTCTAAGTACGTATGTCCATGTCAAAATGAACAAATTACCCATTTGCTCATGTTTTTTACATTAGGTACCCTTATGTCTTTTACTATGCTTAGATGCTCTTAATTTGTTATGTTCATTTCTTAATATACCCTAGATATGCTATAATAGTTCTACGGTATATGTTGGGACCTTACAATCGATGTTTAAATTATAGGTAGTTTTATGTTGGTTTCAAATAAGAAAATAAAATGAAACTAAATTAACAAAAGTAAAGTAAAGACAACATTCAAAAATGATGAAAAGTGATGAATACATTAGGGACCTGATCATTAGTTCAATCTCAGCCTACACATAATTAAACATTCTTTGTTAAATTGTTATTCTCATACCTCTCCTAGCAACTATTTATCGTAGGTTAACGATAAGTTTTATTAACCCCGGTTTTCCCTTAGGTTGTGTTAAATGAAAACAAGTTCTTTAAGCGAGCCTAGCTATTGAACAACCTAGAATAAGTTATTTATATTTAATTAGACAGTCACATTATGAGATAGGAAAACAAATTAATCAAGGAAATAACCACATACGCTTGAATCATTTAACCTAGGTTATGACATCCCTAATGATTTGACACCATTCAGAAACACAACAATATGGATTGAATCCCTAATGATTCGAAGCCATTAGTTTCTACAAATGAATCTCAATATAACAATTATGGATCATGTTGAAGATTATAGCAATATCCAAACATAACAATTACGAATTGTGTTCAATATTCTAGCAATAATTTTACATATAAACAATCTAACGAGAACGAAATATGATCATTCATACATGAAAACCCAATCCATAAGCATAAGAGCCTAAACAATTCTTAAAGAGAGAAAGAACAACAAATACAAAGAGATAATGCTTAATCGGATTCTTTGGTGTCAATATCACCTCTGACTCGATGTCGGGAAGCTTATCCCTCCATGGATCTCCAAAGGATGAGTGGTTTGCCCCTTCTTCCCTTACAAAATTGAGACTTCACTACAAACTGTTTAGTAAAAATTTTGTCACAACATTGTATTTATAGTATAAAACTAGGTTTTCAAGAGCCAGGTGTCAAAGTCATGAGCGTGAGCTATATTGTTATGGGCATAAGTGAGTCTCACACACATGAAAAATAAGCCATAGGCATCTTTGTTAGACTAACATGCTCATGCTTGTTACTTTTATGTCATAGTTGTGAGTAATTTTTTATACTCTTCATGCTTGATATTTTCAACATATGTTTCATGTTATGCATTTTATTGTCTCATCTTGCTCTAATCCTTCTCCTTCTTGCTCCATAAAGACAAGTGAGTGTGAATCTCAAGAAGATGGTTTAAATAATGTACTTTCAACTCGCTTTAGCTTTTATGCTTCCTAATTGTACCTAAAACCAAATGTGAACTAAAGTGAATGTCTTAAGCATGTCATAGCAATAATCACTAAGTGTTATAGGATAAATGTATAATCAATTAAGCACATATCAGGGTCACAAAGTTTATGAGCAATAAATCTCCTCTATGAATCGTTTGCAAATTACATAATGAATTGACCATTTATTTTGAATTTCAATTCACTAGTCACTTATAGAAGCATGTTCTCCACCTTATGTGAGCACAATCATGGGAATTTGTAAGCAAAATAGCTCCAAAGACGAGCTATTATTTCCAAAGGGATCAATAACAAGATCAATAGCTAAAAAGTTCAAAGAAGCGCTTCAATCTTATATGAGCCGAATTGTAGATGGCATGGAATCTAAAGAGGTAATAAGGGCTAATGACAAGATAAGTAATCAAGTTGGGTGGAATCAGCAAAAAGACTTTCCTTTTTATTTAATTAATTATTTTGCGTTAGAATCATTACTTACAGCAACCCATTACTTGTATCTTAAGCTTGTTTAAAACTTTTAGGATGAATGGGTTGTATTTTATAAATATTAGTTTGGGCTTTAATTATTTTGGTGAAAGGACCATATTTAAAGACCTTTTATGTAGTTAGGGTTTATTTTTTTTCAGGAGGTATAAATACATCATAATAAACAATGTTTAAGGTTAGATTGGTTAAATATCAAATTTTATAAGGGAGGATTTCTTGTCTTCTTTTATTGCATCAAGAATATTACTCTTATCAAGGTAAACACTTATGGAGAATTTCTATTCTTGTTTTCAAATCAATCTTTTTATATATGTTTCCTTTCATATAATTGATTGGGGGTTCATTACGGTTGGGGATTTTTTCTTGTTCATGTTTTATCTAAAATGTGTCGATAAAGAGTTTTGAGTTCTTTAACCTTGAGGTTTTACATCATTTTGGTATCAAATCTTGGATTATGATAAATTCTTATTTATCTTGTGTTTATGTGCTATTATTACTGTTGTTTTCCATTAGAACTTGAAATTAGGATTCATCTTATTATTGTGTTTTTCTTAAAAAATAAAAAAAATCAATAGCTTGATAAGAAAAAATTTGCTAGAGTAAAAAAAGTAAAAAAAATTGAAAAAAATCAGTAGCTAGATAAGAACAAAATGTTGCTACAGTAAAAAGAAGTTGAAAAAACAAAAAAAAGGCTGTAAAAAAAATATCTTTAGGGATGGAGTGATTACAGTGTTTTCTTTTGTTAGTTTCCTACTTTGTTTAGTGTCTTTACATCTTTGCATTCAAGTTGATTTTTCCACTAGGGAAATTTCAATTCTTGCGTTTCTACATTAGTTTCGTCATTTTCTTTCATTCTAAGTTGCTAATTGTTTATCTCTTCTTGTTTCTTTTTTGTTTCCATTTACACCATAATTATATAGGCTCACTCAATGAAGTAGAATATTATCACAATGAGATGGAGATACTATTAATTAAAGCTAACATAGAAGAGGAGGAAGAGGTAACAATGGCTCAGTGCATGGGTGGATCGAATAGGGAAATTTCTGATGTGGTTGAATTGTAACATTACATGGAGATGGAGGATTTAGTTAACATTGCCATAAAGGTAGAGAGACAACAAAAACAAAGAAGAGGGTTTAGTGAACATTGCCAAGTCTTTCTCAAATTCAAGCAGCAAATGAAATCCAAAATGGAGCAAAAATGAAGATAAGAAGAGGGAGCACCATACTAATTCCAATAACAAAGGCAATGAGTTAAACAAAGGCAAGGAGAGGAGTACTTTAATTAAAAAGGGTACCACTGAGTTATCACCTAAACATTCTAAACATAAGGATATTAAGTGCTTTAAATGTCTAGGGTGTGATCACTATGCACCTAATTGTCCTAATAGGAAGATTATGTTTATTAAGGGTGGTGAAATTGTTTCTGAGTTTGATGATGTCAATAAGTCTGATAGTAGTGATTTAAGTATGCCACCTTTAGAAGATTTTTCGAATATTGATGAGAATGTTGAGTATGCTATAAAGGGTGAATCTTTAGTTGCTAGACGTGCATTGAACTTGAATGTAAAGGAAGATAGCCTAGAACAAAGGGAGAACATATTTAACACAAAATACTTAGTAGGTGGGAAAGCTTGCAGTATGATTATAGATAGAGGTAGTTACATTAATTTGGCTAGTACTTCTTTGGTAAAGGAGTTGGGTTGAAATATGATAACACACTAATTTATATAGACTACAATGGTTGAATGAAAGTGGTGGAGTTAAAGTTACCAAGCAAGTAGTTGTTACATTCTTTATTGGTAGATATGCAGATAAAGTTGTGTACGATGTCATTCTTATGTAAGCTAGTCATATACTATTAGGTAGGCCATGGCAATCTGATAGGTGTGTTATATATGATGGGTACATGAATAGGTATTCTTTTATGTATAATGGGAGGAAATTTACCCTTGCTCCTTTATCACCTAAAGAAGCATAACCTTGAACAATTGAAAATTCAACAATCATCAAGCGGGGATTCAGGTAGTGAGGTGAAAAAGAAAGAAGAGAGAAAAGAGACCATGAAAGAAAAGAATAAAATTAAAGTCTCAATGGTGAGTAACTGCACAAGTGAGGAAAGGAAAGTGGGATTTGTAGGAGAGAAGAAGTTAGTGAGTGAAAAGAAAGAAAAGAATGTGAAAAGCGAGCAAAGAAAAATTTAGAGGACTGAAAAAGTTAAGACATAATTATGATTTTATGTAAAAGAGAGAGAGCCTTAATCTTGATTTGGTTTGAGGAAACTTTGTTTACTAATACTAACTATGACCCAAGTTTGCCTAGTGTGTTCGTGACCTTGTTGTAGGATTATGATGATATTTTTTCCTGCAAAGGTACCTTATAGGTTACCACCTTTGAGAGGGATTAAGCACCAGATTGACCTAGTACTAGGAGCTCAAATTCCTAATCATCTAGCTTATCGAAGCAATCTAGAGGAGATGAAGGAATTACAAAGGTAAGTGGATGAATTGCTTAAGAAGGGGTAGGAGAATGAGATCATGAGTCTTTGTGTTGTGCCAGTTATTTTAGTGCCAAAGAAAGATGGAACAAAGAGGATGTGTGTGGACATAGAGCGGTCAATAAAATCAATGTAAAGTATCATCATCCTATTCCTAGATTAGATGTATGCTAGATAAGTTGCATGGTGTTTTATATTCACTAAAATTGATTTAAAAATTAACCATCTTCAAATTAGGATGAAAGAAAGTGATTAATCGAAAATTGCATTTAAGAACAAATATGGATTATATGAGTGGTTAGTTATGCCTTTTGGCTTATCTACACCTAGTGCTTTCATACGTTTAATGAATCATGTTTTACATGAATTCCTTAGAAAATTTGTGATTGTTTACTTTAATGACATCTTGATGTACAGTAAGAACTTAAATGAACATGTCATATATGTTAAGATTGTTTTAGATGTGCTTAGGAAAGAGAAGTTATCTTCAAACCTTAAGAAGTGTTCATTTTGCATGGATAAAGTTGTCTTATTAGGATTTGTGGTAAGTTTTAAAGCAGTTGAGGTTGACTCTGAAAAGGTGAAAGCTATTCAAGAATGGCCGACACCTAAGTCAGCTAGTGAGGTTAGGAGTTTCCATGGCCTAGTAGGTTTTATAGGCAATTTGTTAAAGATTTCTCTACTATTACTGTTCCTTTAAATGAAATCATTAGAAAGAATGTTATTTTTAGATGGGAAAAAGAACAGGAAAATGCATTTAATACTTTAAAGGAAAAGTTATATACTGCACCTATTTTACGTCTACTTGATTTTTCCATGACTTTTGAAATTAAATGTGATGCTTCTAGCATTGCTATAGGGGCTAGTTTAATACAGGAGAATCATCCCATTGCATATTTCAGTAAGAAGTTGAGTTGATCATTTTTGAACTACTTCACTTATGATAAGGAGCTTTATGCCTTGGTATGAGCTCTTAAAGTTTGGAAACATTACTTACTACCTAAAGAGTTTATGAAACATAGTGATCATTAATCACTCAAGCACTTGAAGGGAGCAAGGAAATTGAGCAAATGGCATGCAAGTTGGGTGGAGTATCTTGAAACATTTCCGTATGAGATTAAATTCAAGCAAGGTAAGAAACATGTTATGGTTGATGCATTATCGAGAAGATACGCTTTGATTTCTGCTTACTTCTAAGTTACTTAGATTTGAGCATTTGAAAGAGTTGTATGTGGACATGATACATTTGATAAGTTCTATAGGTGTAAAGGATATCTTTATAGGGGTAAACAAATTTGCATTTATACATGTTCTATTAGAGAGATGTTTGTTAGAGAATTACACAGTGGAGGGTTAATAGAGGCATTTTGGTGTGCAAAAGACCTTAGATATGCTTGGTGAACATTTTTACTAGCCAAATATGAGAAAATATATGGAAAGGGTTTGTGCCAAGTGTACTGTATGTAAACAAGCTAAGTCTAGGTCTATGCCTTATAATTTGTATACACCTATACCTATACCTAGTGAACCTTGGACTGATAAATCTATAGACTTAATATCTTGTTTCCCTACTAAGGGTTAGAACCCTAGATTTTTTATAATGAGAGATTAGATAAAAATGCATTTCATACTCATGCATAATATAGAATTTATGTACGTGAAATTAACTATTACACACCTTACAGTAATTTGTTCATGCACTCATTTGACATTTTTTGGGGATAATTGATATATAAATGTAATTAAGGTGTGAATAGTAACTTTATTATCTTGAAAATTAATTTGATGAGTAAAGGTATTGATTTAGAATTTTTGGTGAAAATTTAGGAAAATTTTGAATTTCTGGCTATTTTTGGAATAACAAAAATGTCAAGTAGCAAGATAATTGATAAATGATAATAGAATTAAGTGTCAATTGGTTGTAGAAATTTTGATAACAGACATTAAGATTTAATGACAAGAGTCATTAAAAATTGGGAGACAATTAGACAAGAAATTGGAGACAAATGATTAGAAACCATAAGATGGTGACATGTGGCAAGTGCCAAGTGTCACTTGCCATGCCACTTGCCATGCCATACACCCATCCACAATATTTCTTTCATTTGAGAGACTAACTTTTGTCTTTCATTTTCATTTGATTCTTTCTTCTTCTCTTTGTATTTTCGATCTCCATCTTCTCCATTATCTTCATCTCTATGACACTACTTTCTCACCCACTCTATGTTGATCCTTGCTACCATCTTTCATCACTAGCTACTTCAAGATTTTGCTATCTCTTCTTTGGCACAAGAAAACCTAACCTACTACACCTCCATGCTGATGATAGTATGGTGATGGAAAACTAGGGTTAAGAGTGATTTGAAGATCTTGAAGCTTAAACAAGTAAGTAAGCATTGTTCCTTATGTTTTGTTCTAAATGAAACATGTATGAAGATAGCTAGGGGTTAAGTGATCATGAAAAGGTATATATATATATATGTTGAATTATGGGTGAATAAATGAACAAATTGATGTACTGATTTTGTGTATGTAATGATTACCATTCATGAGTTCTAGTAGAGATGCTTTTAAGTTAGAATGATCATTGAAATGATGTAGAAAAAATGTAGAAAGTTGATGATGAATTTGTACATGTATATCTTCTCTTAATTTGTTTGTAATGATATTTTAGATGAAGTGGAAGTAGTAATGAAGAGGAAATAATGAGGATATAAGCTAGAAATGATAGACTAAGCAAAGAGATGAACTAGGATGAAAATGAAGTTACATGTGTGCTGGAATATGTTAGATGGAGAGCTTTTACTAAATATGCATCTGTATTTTGGCCATATCTTGATCTATATATATCTAAATGGAATAATTTTTTATTTAAATTAAACTAGATACATATGGCTACAATTTTTTTATGGTGGAATTGAATTTGAATTTTGTCCTTTAAAGCCTTGAAATTAGGCTTGAAGTTTAGAACTGTGTGCTGTCGTGGTATGAGAACAGTCTGTAGTATTTTAGTTATGACTTGCATAATAATGAACCAAAATGTGTGAATTTGATGTCATTAGAAACTTAAGACATGAAAACACTTTTTATTATAAGAACGTGTTGCCTAAATTTGATGTCATTAGAACGTGTTGCTGAATTTTTTTAATTATTATCGATTTATTTGTTTAATTATTTAATTACGATTTGTTTGTTAATTTATTATCTTAAAAATTGGGTCATTAAATTTAGTAAGCATGAATAGAGATTAGAATTAGATGGAAAGATTAGAACTAAGTTAGAATTAATATGGGAATGTTAGGATTAAGTTAGCTTAAGGAGTTAGTAGATAAAGAGATAAAAGAAGGGCAAATTGGAAGAACAAGACAAATAAAGGGTAAAATGGGAAAAACAAAGACAAAATGAAGTCTTAAAAATTTAGAGGAAGAGAAGAGAGAGTCGTTGAAGAGAAGAGAAAAGAAAGAAAGAAGAAGAAAGCATGGAGAAGAAAGAAAGAAGAAGAGGAGTCGTGGAAGCGGAGAAAGAAGAAAAAGGAAGAGAAACCAACTTATTTTAGGTAAGTTTCATCTCTTCTTCTTGGTTGGGTAGAAATATAAAAGAGATTAGAGAGAGAAATGGGTTAATGTTGGAAGAAAGAAGAGGAGAAGAGAAACCCATTTGATTTTCCATGAATTTCTAAAGTAGGTTTTAGGTTTCTATCCTAGATATATTATGGGTAAGTCAAGTTCAGGCTCGATGATTTATTCTTGATTATGGAGAAGAGAAACCCATTTGATTTTTC
This sequence comes from Erythroxylum suave, assembly GCA_027563595.1. Taxonomy (NCBI): domain Eukaryota; kingdom Viridiplantae; phylum Streptophyta; class Magnoliopsida; order Malpighiales; family Erythroxylaceae; genus Erythroxylum; species Erythroxylum suave. The sequence goes on along the minus strand of JAOSBN010151488.1, from coordinate 6,419 downwards.
ATGAATTTCTAAAGTAGGTTTTAGGTTTCTATCCTAGATATATTATGGGTAAGTTAAGTACAAGCTCGATTATTTATTCTTGATTATTGAAGCTTTATGAATTTCCATTTGAATGTGGGTTGATTGAGAAATTGGTTTGTTTTAGGAAACCGAGACAATCCTACCCAAGAGCAAGAGGAAAGGCAACCTTGAGTTGGATTTTTGCAAACAATTTAGGTGGGTAATGTATTGTAGTTATTGTGTAATTGAGCAAATTCTTACCTATGTGTGTGTATGTTGATTTGTTGCTTTTGAATTGCTTAAAATTTGAAATCATTGTGAATGTTTGAAAATGCATGATGGATTATGATTATGTTACGCCTTGAAAAAGGTTATGATATTTGTATAAAAGAAAAGAAGAAAAAGTAAAAGAAGCATGAGATTATGAATTTGTGTTTGACTGAATTGAGCATTAAATTTGTTTATGATTGGTCAAGAGAGGAACCCGTTTCATTAGTCATGTGCACATTGACCTATAACCTTCTCCCGGTTGCTAGCTTGAGGCCACGAGATCCTGAGAAATCGAACTCTTTTTATTCACGGTGTAAACCTTGGTTTATCCATTTCGTTCCATGGAACTCTCAAGCCATTTGTCTGTGCATTACATTTTTGAATTGTTAAGTATGATGCATTTGAGTGTGGTGTTAGATGGCTAAAGTTTATGTTTTGTATTATGAGTTTTGAGCTAATTCGATTAATGCTTAAATTGCTAGAATATATTGAGAATTCTTGAATTGTTAGCTATACCTATACATATGCTTGAATTATGGTCAATTGCTGATGGCTATAAATATATTATCCACTGAGTTGTGTAGCTCAACCTATCCTTTTTCCACTTGTCAGATGCAGAACAAGATGGTTAGCAATCCTTGCAAGGCATCAAAAACTCCAAGATAGTTAGAGACTTTTACACTAAGTTAGTGAAAATTTTTGGATAGTCTTTTAGGCATATCAAACATGAGCATCCTTGGCATTTTGGTTTCAGTTTGTGATGTGTATGTTGATATGTAAGTCAAGTTTCTTCAAACAATTACTTTGCTTAGCAATGAGAATGAAAATTTGAGGATTTGTTATTATATATAATGATCTTTTTAGGTTAAGTTGGTATTGGTTGATGAAATGTATGTACAAATGTTGGGTCAGGGTTGTGGATTTGATGGTTTTGCAGTGGCAAAGTCAGAGTCGGCCGTGCTGAACCTTTCCCAAAAGGTGCTTTCACCTAAATCTCATAACTTCGCCAGTTAGCCATGGCAAAGTTTTCCCGAGAGGTCCCTGAAAATATTTTTTGGTTTTGTTGCGGCGAAACATTTGGTAGTTTGACATGGCGAACTTTTCAGGAGAGGTCCCTGGAAATATTTTCTAGTTTCTCCGTGGTCAAACATTTAGTTCGCCGCGACAAAATTTTCTAGAGAGGTCCTGGGAAATATTTTCTGGTTTCACCGTGGTAAAACATTTAGTTTGTCACGGTACGTGTTTCCAAATGGCAAAATATCTTTTTGGAGTCTTCATGAAAGTTGTATATCTAGAAGTCCTCTTCAAAACTGTCCTAAGAAAACCTTAATCCGATCTCTTTCGCGAAAGTTATGCCAATTGTCCCAAGATAGGCACAATATGATTGAGGACATAATCAAGTTCGACTCTTTTGGCCATAGCTTCATCATCTGATCACCAAATGAAGTGATTATTGAACTAATAGATTCCTAACATATTTCTCTATCCCTCGATAAAATTTTGGTATCCATTGGGGTTGATTCAAAAAGATTGATGGAGAGAAAGTGAGGGAAATAACTGAAAGAGCATGAATTGATTGTTTTACTGAACATACTTCAATATTTTAATCATATCTTGATCTGTAAAGCTCCAAATGAGATGATAATTGTTTCAAAATAAACTAGAGACATGGAGCCACAATTGTTCTAAAGAAGTAAATTTATGACTCCACTGTCGGAACTAGTTTTGGCTAGAGAGATCCTATAGAAATAACCTTATAGGGCAATACATTCACATCTTTTGATATTCTGAATAGTTGGGCTCCAGAAACAACATCTTGTGGTATCAAAGCTTAGGTTTTTCCTTGGCTTAAAATGGATAAAGGTATGAATATGATGTGTGATAAATTTTTTGCATTGTTGAATTGATAGATTGCATTGAGTGACATGTATATCATGCATACATGTAGAAAATAAGGTTAAAATGAAACATAAGCTAATCGTTAGTGTTTAAATTGAAGGAGTAAGATCCCACCTCATAGAAGGACATAAGGAGTTTTGTAAGGATCAATTACACCTAACTCTCTGCCAAGAGAGGAGAGTACTGATGAGTCTATAGCCCTAGGAAATGTTGAGGCTTCTGTAAGGCAAGGTAATGAGCCCATTCAATCATAGACACAGGAGTTTCCTCATCCACAAGAGAAAGTGCCTATGCCATTGGATCTAAGGATGTTTCAGGTATTTACTCAGGCATTTGTCTAGGTAATGGGCCAGATGCCACAAACTTCTTCTCTGACCCTAACTAAGAAGGGGAAGCAGTTTGAAAAGCTGAGGAAGTATGAAGTAGTAGATTTCTATGGGACAACAAATCCAGAAGAAGCCGAGACTTGGTTGAGAAAGACCGAGAGGATACTAGATCAAATAGATTGTAAGAATGATATGAAAGTTGTGTACACTGCAAGCTTACTACAGGGAGATGCTCTGCATTGGTGGGAGAGTGTGCCAGGAGTCAGATGAAACCGTCAGTATTGACATGGAAGGACTTCCTAGCAGTGTATAAGAAGAAGTATTTGTCTGAAGTGTATATCCAACAAAAGCAGAGGGAATTTTTGAGTCTTACATAAAGGGAGATGACAGTGAGCGAGTATGAGCACTGATTTATGCAGCTGTCCAGATATGCAGCTAAGATGATGATGAGTAAGGCAGCTAAGTTTCATAAATTTGAATCGGGATTTCATTTGGCTATTAGAGAAAAGGTAGTGGCGCAGAACTTTTGGGATTTCCAACAACTGGTTGAAGCAATGCTAAGGATCGAGAATGTGGAGAACATCAAAAGTGCAGTGAATAGAAAGAGGAAGGGAAGAGAATAGTTAAGGAGTGCCAGGACTTTCCCTATGCAGTCTGAGAAGAAGAGTAGCGGTGCAAGTAGATCTAGGCAGATGAGAACTGTTTCTCAGCTAGGCTCAACGGCTGGAGGCAGCAAAAAGGGAGGGGGAGATAAGTCGTCCATCCCCAAATTTGATCACTGCGAGAAACTCCATAAAGGAGAGTGCTACTGATTGACAGGAGCTTGCTTCAACTGTGGAGAAAAAGGGAACATGGCTAGAGATTTCCCTCTGTATGCAAGATAGGAGAAAACTCAGACACAAGCTTCAGGGAGGAATGAGACTGTGGGACACAAGACTGCAACTGAAGTGGGAAGTTCTGATCCAGCCAAGATAGTGAATCCTCTAGGAAGACCAAGGGGTGCAAGTGCCAGCTAGGGTGTTTATAATGACACGAGACGACGCAGAAATAGCTCCAGAAGTTTTAACTGATATGGTTACATTATTTGACGATAATATTGTTGTTTTGATTGATTCGGGTTCTACCCATTCATTTGTTTCATCAAATAGAACTGTGCATGGTAGAGAACTGAGCCCATTGTATACTCCTTTTGATGGTTAGCACTCCAATTGGCTAGTATATTATTATTAGTCAAGTCTATAGAGATTGTGAAGAAAGTATTGGTGGGGAACACTTAGTGGTGGATCTAATGCCAATGAAGATGGGGGGATTAGATATGATACTGGGCATGGATATGTTAGAAAAGTATAATGTCCATCTGGATTGTAAATAGAAGATAGTGGAGTTCGAATATGAAGAAGGTAGAAGGGCAGTGTTTATGGGGGACAGGAAAGCAAGCCCGCCTAGAATTGTTTGGGCTCTGATAGCAGAGAAGATGATAAGGAAAGGGTGTGAAGCATTTTTTGCCTATGTGGTAGACACCAAGGTAGATAGAGGAAAGTTAGAAGATATTCTTGTGGTCATGGAATTTCCAGATGTCTTTCCTGAGGAATTGCCAGGACTATTAATCCCTAGGGAAATTGAGTTTCCCATTGAGCTTCTTCCAGGTACTGAACCAATATCAATTCCGCCTTATAGAATAGGTCTGGAAAAATTGAAGGAGCTTAAAGAGCAATTGAAGGAGTTATTGGAGAAGGGGTACATTAGGCCTAGCCCTTCACCTTAGGGAGCTTCGATCCTTTTTATGAAGAAGAAAGACAAATCGTTAAGAATATGTGTAGACTACCGGAAGTTCAATCATGTCATTATCAAGAATAAATATCCGCTTTCATGCATAGATGATTTGTTTGACCAACTACAAGGAGAAAGGGTCTTTTCTAAGATAGATTTAAGATCAGGTTATCACCAGTTGAGGATAAAAGAGTCTGATGTGTCAAAGACTGCATTTAAAACACGGTATGGGCAATTTGAGTTCTTAGTTATACCCTTTGGATTTATGAATGCCCCTGCAGCCTTTATGGTTTTAATGAATAGAGTCTTCAAGCCTTTCTTAGACTAATTTGGCATAGTCTTCATTGATGACATACTAGTTTATTCCAAGAGTGACAAGAAGCATGAGGACCATTTGAGGATTGCTTAAAAGACATTGAGGAAGGAAGAGTTATATGCCAAATTTGACAACTGTGAATTTTGGCTAAAGAAAGTGGCATTTTTTAGACACGTTATTTTGAAGCAAGGAGTACATATGGATTTAAGGAAGATAGAAGCGGTTGTGAAATGGGAAGCACCTAAAAATGTAGCTGAAGCGAGAAAATTCTTGGGCTTAGCCGGGAATTACAGAAGGTTTGTAGAGGGCTTTTCTATGATAGCAGCTCCACTTTCTAAATTGACGAGGAAGAATCAGAAGTTTATGTGGACGGAGGAGTGCCAAAATAGTTTTGAGGAATTGAAGAATAGGCTTACAACTGCTCCAATTTTGACCTTGCCTTCCAGTAGTGATGGATACATAGTGTATAATGATGCCTCAAAGAAGGGATTAGGGTGTGTATTGATGCAAGGAGATAAAGTGATTGCCTATGTTTCTAGGCAGTTGAAAGCTTATGAGATGAATTATCCTACGCATGAATTAGAGTTAGCTGCTATAATTGTTGCATTGAAAATATGGAGACACTATTTATATGGAGTCACCACCAGGGTGTTTACAGACCACAAGAGTCTTAAGTATTTGATGAGCTAGAAAGAGAAAGAATTGAATTTAAGACAGAGAAGGTGGTTAGAGCTACTAAAGGAGTATGACTTGATGATAGAATATCATCCCGAGAAAGCTAACGTAATAGCGGATGCACTAAGTAGAAAATTAACTATGGCACATGTGGAGACAGTGTATCTTTCTTTGTTAAAGGAATTAGCCAAACTCATAGTGACATTGAGACAAGATGAATCTGGTTGTGTATTGGCTAATTTTAGAGTAAGGCCAGTATTGAAAGAGAAGATTAAGGAACTGTAGAAGCAAGATAAGTATTTGAGCAAGCTTAGAGAAGAGATTAAAAATGGTAAACCTTCTGAAATAGAGGTAAAGAAGATGGATTAATGGTGGTAGGTAGCAGACTATGCATTCCTGATATGCAAGAGTTGAAAGACGAGATTCTTGATGAGGCACACAATGTGCCTTATGCAATGCACCCAGGAAGTACGAGATTGTATAGAGATTTAAAAGAACACTTTTAGTGGAAAGGAATGAAGAAAGATGTTGTAGAGTATGTTAAAAGATACTTAGTGTGTTACCAAGTTAAAGTAGACCATCAAACACCTATCGGTAACTTAAACCTTTGTTGATTCTTGAATGGAAATGGGAGAAGATTACGATGGAATTCTTGATAGGATTTCCAAGAACTAGCAGGAAGTATGACGCAATGTGGGTGATTGTTGATAGGCTAACTAAGTTAGCACATTTCTTGCCAATTAAACAAACGAATTATTTGAATGCTTTGGCCAAGGAATATATAGATGAGATAATCAGGCTTCATGGGATTCTGAGTTCTATAGTCTTGGATAGAGATCCCAGGTTCACCTCTAGATTTTGATAAAGTTTACAGGAGTGATGGATACATAGTGTATAGTGTATAATGAACATTTTTTGATAGGCTTCTAAGCATATCAAATATGAGCATCCTTGGCATTTTGTTTTAAGTTTGTGATGTGTATGTTGATATGTAAGTAAAGTTTGTTCAAACAATTACTTTTCTTAGCAATGAGAATGAAAATTTGAGGATTTGTTGTTGTGTATGATGATGTTTTTGGGTTGAGGGTGTTGGACCCCGAACTTTTGGTGAAAATTAGAAATATTAAAATGAATTTAAATGAGAAAGAAATTGGTGAGAAAAT
>JAOSBN010151478.1:0-23793 GCA_027563595.1 Erythroxylum suave | reverse complement strand
TAACGTTCCGCGACGTTTTAAAAAATGTTATTGAAAAATTGATCTTTCTGCAACGTTTTCTAGAAACTTTCTGCAAATGTCACGAAAGTCATATTGTGATGTTTCCAAAAACATTGTGGAAAGTCACATTCCACAATGTTTTAAAAACGTTACGGAAAGTTAGATTCTGCGACGTTTTTAAAACGTCGCGGAATGTTTTACAAAAACGTCGCAAATAGAATTATTTTCTTTTAATTATTATTTTTCATTTTTTGAAAATAATTTTAATTTAATAAATTTTCAATTTTAGTAATTATTTTTTGAATAAAAAGTTTTTAAAATCTTATTTTTTAATAACCATTCAATATTATATATGAATTTTATTTATTTAATTCTTCAATTTTTTGATATATCATTAATTTTAATAATTATTCATGTATCACAAGAATTTTATACGTGCAGACAATTTATTATTTAATTGCAATTAGTAAACATTTCATAATACATTAATTAATATAAAAAGTATGTTATAAGTGTATGATATATCAATATGAGTATATACATCTAACCTAAACGAATATTATGTGTAGAACATAAAAGTTCCAAGAGCTTTTTTTTGTTGTTCAAATTCAATTCTTTTTGTTCTAACCTTTTTTGACTCCTCTAGTTCGTCTTGAAGTCTCTTTTTGATAACAGTCTTCCTTTGTGGTTGAGGCCCAACTCCCATGCCAAAAATGTATCTTCAACCCTTTGCTTGCAATGTCATAACTCATAAACAATCTTAACAAACAAATCACTAATTTGAAAAAATAAAAAGCATTATTGGCTCACTAATTGGCAACTAATAACGTTATACTTAATTGTCCTAAATATGTTCTCCTACTCAAACACACAATTGTCAAGGAAAGGTAAATCATAGTCAATGAGTTTCTTAACATCACTAGTAAAGGAACCCAAGTTACAAGGTCAACAGAAATAACATTAGAGTGAAAAAAAGAAGAAGAAGAATGAACCTTCAGTAACTACGTTGCATACCCTCTCAAGGGAAGCAAGATAAATATCAGAGTCAGAGGCAACTATTGAGCATTGTATCCCAGTCTCTCTGAAAAGAATAATTCAAATGAGATCGCTATTATGTCTTTATGTTACATCATTTATTGATTTCAACAAATTAAACCAAAGTGTTTAACTGTAATCACAATAAAATGGGCATATAAAATGTAACATAAGAATTCCCATCAATTAGTATCTTTCTATTCGTTATGAGATAATGCATCTATAAAATCAGTGCATATACAACATCCTCTTACTGCACCTACTGGTATATCAGTTTGCAGAGAAAATTTTACCTTGCTATGTTAATTACAGTAAAATGTGGCAACGACAAATAATTAGAATGGGAAATCGAGGTATTTTGGAGTTAGAATTTGGTGTTGATAATAGTTAAACCAATGACGACCCCACATTTTGGAAACATCGATAGGTAGCCACCTGAAAAGAGCATATTATTACATTTATAACTTTTTCCTTGCAAGTAATAGACAACTTATACCACTTAGCTAGAAAGTGAAGAAAACAAAGAAAGAAATTTACCATCGCAGTTTAATGTCATTTGATTGGCACCTCTTGCAAGGAGGATTTGCAAATTCAGGGACATCATTAGTTAGATCCAGCAGAATCATAAACATATTTATATCCAGTTTTAAAGCTAAAGTAATTGTTTCAAAATCAGAGTTTAAAGCATGCAATTCTAAGAGTCCAAATCTTTCTTCGTCATTGTGTTAAACACATTTAATGCCTTTTCAACAATACCACACTTTGCATACATATCAATCAATGCATTATGCACATTAACAGTACAAGAAAACCTACTTCTTTCAATAGAAAAGTGAACTCTTTTCCCTAACCCAAGAAATCCAAACTCTGCACAAGCAGCCAATATGCTAATCATAGTTGCCTCATCAAGCTTCAATGCACTTGCCAACATTTAATTGTATAATCTTGTGGCCTCCTTTGACATCCCTTTTTCAGGATCGCCAGAAATGATGACAGTCCAAGGAACCAATTTCCTTACCGATATCCTATCAAACAACATTTTAGTCATTTCCATGTCCCCAGCCTTACTATAACCTGATATCATAGTTAACCATGACATCATATTCCTCTCAGGCATTTTATCAAAAAATTCAGATGCTTTCTTCGTCTCCCCATCCTTCACATAGGCATCTAATATTGTATTCCAGCTAATAGTATCTCTATTAGGCATTTTATCAATCAACCTGCGAGCTTCAGTTAAGTCCTCAGCTTTCACCAACCCAGCAATCATCGAGTTCTAAGAAACAACATCTTTTTCACCCATCACCATAAACAACCTTAATGCAGACTTAGGACTTGACAAGCCACATCTCAAGTAACTATTGATAAGTGAATTGGGCACAAATATATCGTCTAATAAAGAATGATAAGCTAAATTTCTACAATTTAACTCAATATGAAGGCGGAGGAACGTCTAAGCTCAGGAAGTACTAGGTAGTGCAGTGGTAAAATTGACAATATAATTGAGGAACAAAACCAAGACTTCTCCAATCTCATCGTTACTGTGATGCAATAAATTAAAACCCAAAATTTTCTTTGAAAATTTTTAAACCAAATAGATTGATATGAATCCCTAAGTTACATAATCATTTTGAGATAAGAAAATGCAAGCACAAGTAGAAAGACAAGATACAAAACAAAGAAATAAAAAAAAAACTACTCAACAAAGGGAACAATACCTTGCAAATGAAAACCTGAGAATCAAGGGCTTTAATGACGATGGTGAAATATGGCGACCACCAACAAAGTGAAATACAGAGCCTAGGCGGCCTAAATGTTGCATTGCATTTTACTTACTGTAGAGAGAAGAAGGTAGAGAGAAGAAACCAATTTTGGGTGGGAAGAAGGAAAAGAGAAGAAACCAGAGAACAAGAAACATCATAAAAGAAATCAGCAAAATGGTGGGAAAGAACGTGCAAGAAGAAATTAAAATGTTACTGTTAAATAGCCAACAGTGTTACAAATCTATGACGTTTTCATAAAACATCATGGAAAATTTGAACTTTTCTTGATGTTTTTTAAACGTCACCAAAAGTCTACACATTCAGTGATGTTTTATCAATAAAACGTTGCAGATTGTGTTATTTTCTTCTAGTGAATGGGCTTAATGACTCCCACTAACTAATTAAAAGATGAAATATATTCCTAATAAATAACTAAAGGATAAACTTAATAACTATTTTGATTTTTTGAAGCATTATCTTCAAGTAAGGATGATTTTGTCTATAGCTTCTCTTAAATGAAATGCCAACTACTTTGAATACCTTATATAACATTGCTACAATTTATATAAAAAATGCAGAGAGCAATTCCCCTTTTTTAGCTAAAGGTACTAGAATAGCGATGAAGCAAGAAAAGACCTCCATATGTATGGAAAAATATGCATCAGACGCTAGGGGTATAGCTATTGTGGTTCTGTTTCAACATATGATGGATATATGATCAAAGAGATATCATATATAATTATGACATTATAGCACAGGTTTATATGCATTCGATGGGGATCATAATTACAACATTATAGCATGGATTTCTGTGCATTAGATGGGGATCATAATACCTATCTCAAAATAATCACTATATCAGTAATATTTTGCCAATCGGTAGGTTATATAAAAGAATAAAAAGAAAAAGGAAATTATATAATCATTCCCATATAGTGATGTGCATGGCAATAACAGCAATAATAATTTCACTTATATTTGTATGGAAAAGGTATGTTCTTTAACCATAATTCACGAAATTATTGTAGTTTACGAGACAAAATGTAACATTCCGTTCCCATATTAAGGGTTAAAGTCGGGAATACCGTAAATGAGAAATAAAAGTAAGATAAACAAAAATGCATTTCATGCTCATGCATAATATAACATGCATACACGTGAATTTGATCATTCCACACATTACAATAATTTTTTAATGCACTCATTTGACATTTTTCGGGTATAAATGATCGATTTAATGTGATTATGAGGTGGATAGTGAATATTTTGTTTTGAAAATTGATTTAGTGAATTAAATAATCAATTTAGAATTTTTGGAGAAATTTGATAATTTTCTAGAATTATGAGTAATTTTTGGACTAGGAAAAATGCCAAGTGACAAGAAAGTTTTTAAATGATACTAGAAATAAATGTCAAATGACAGCATAAAATATTGATAAGTGATATTAGGATTTAATAACAAGTGTCATTGAAAATTTAGGAGAAAATTTGGTTGAAAATTGGAGATAAATGGGCTAGTAGATTAAAGGACCAAAAGTAGGACCATAGGAAAGTGACAAGTGTCACTACCACTCATCACTTACTATTTATTTTTACCAAATTAAAGACCATTTCATGGTCTTTCACTTGACCATTCACGCATATGCTTCATTTGTCCTTCTTTTTCATTTTTCTTCATCTTTCTCTCTTCTTCACGCACGACACTCTCTTCTCCAAGCATCAAATGGAACCTTGCTTTCTTCCATTGCTAGCCACTTAACTATCTAGCTATCTTCTTCTAGTTGCTAAAAGACCCAACCCATTTCACCTTGAAAGTTGATTTTCGTGGATGTTGAAGGAGCTAGGGTTCTTGGAGACTCTTGAAGAAGCCTTGGGTAAATTAAGTAAGTGATGCTTTAATCTTCATAGGTTAGTGAAAATGGGACATTATGATGAGTAATTTGAGGTTTTGTTTTGAATATGAAATTCCTTAGGTAATTTCGTGGGTGTTTGATTTATAAAGAGATTTTTGTCAAAACAATTGAATTTAGCGAGCTAACGTTATTCATTTCTTAATGATTGTGATGAGTGAATGAATGAATTCATGCCTTATTTGGTATTGATGATGGGTTAGAGCTAGCATGATCCAAAAAAATGGGGTTGGAAGAGTGATGATTTGTTGATAATTGATAGTTGTTGTTATTGAGATGAATTTTTTTTAAAGATAGAAAGGTCATTATGATGAATGTGTATATGACGTGTTTTGTTTTTGGTGTGTATGATCAAGCATGGATTTTGAATTGTGTATAGAAGATATTGAACTGTAATTGGGGTATAAATGAAGAGGAGATGACGATGATATAAGTTAGAGGTGATAGATTAAGCAAAAGAGAAGAATTAGGATGAAATTGATGTTGAAGTGTGCTGGAAATGTGTTAGTTGTAGTGTTTCTACAGAACATGCATCTGTATTTTAGACATATTTTGACCTACGGATATCCAAATAGGATGATTATTCATTTATATTAAACTAGAGACCAATGGTTACAATTGTCATGAAGAAATTGAGTTTGAATTCTGTCTCTAAGAGTTTTGAAATTTGCCTTGAAGTTAAGTTTCGGATTATGTCTTTGTTTCTGAACAGTATGCAGTAAATTGTGTATAACTTTCAGAATCCTAAACCAAACTATATGAACTTAGGTTTTTTAGAAACTTAAGACATAGATGAAAAATTATTTAGAAGAAGACTTTGCCTAAAAACCTCATTTTCTAGCCTAAAATGGAAGTGATGTTCGGATAAAAATAAAAGAAAGAAGAAGGAGTGCAGTGGTTCAGAAGCTGATCGCGATCACAACGTGTCGCCGTTGCAACTATGTTGGGCAAACATGGAAGTCACGATCACAACCCGAGGGTTGTTATGCGGGTGATTTTTATTGAACATAAGTTGGTATTTTGATGATATCTTGAGCTGTAGATGTCTAAATGAGGTGATTCTTAATTCAGATTAAAGTAGAGCATAATTCTACAACTTCCTTGAAGAAGTCTAACTTTAATCATGTTTCTAAGACTTTCAAAATCTGGTGTAAAATTGAGTCTTAATTGAGGTTGTAGTACTACCTGAGACAGAAATTATGTCTTGATGTTATCATAAAAACTGAATGGATATAGGCTGAATCAGACAAAGGTATCTTCACAAAAGCTTTAGTCCATTCTCTTATCTTTCAATTGGTATTAATTTTGTAATTTTTAGATATCTGAGTTGAAAGTTATGAGTTGTACAATTTGAGGGTATGATCATGAACTAGCCAAAAGTTCAATTATACATAGTCTGTGGTATTTTGAGCATAACTCATAGGATACTGAACTAAATTGAATGATCTTTATGTCATTAGAAACTTAAGACAATGAGAAACATTTTTCTAGAAGAAAGTGTTGCCAAATTACTTCATTTTCTTTGTCATAATGAACAAGCAAAATAGATCCAAAGGTTTGGAATTTTAGAGAATTTCTAAGAAAGAATGAGAGTTTGGATATTGTATGATTATATAATGTTAGAATAACATTAGTAAATGAATTGTTGGTATTAAAGCACCAAAGACATGTGTATAATGGAAATGTAGAGGTTTATGTGATTGTAGTTGTGATTCAAAGGAAATGAGTAACGGGTATCGAATAAAAGCTAGTGAGGGTTGGATATTGTGAAAGCAAATAATGCTAAAAATGGAATTGTCATTGAGCATGCACTGTACATAGTCCATATACACATTTGTGCATAAATGAATACTTATAATTGTGCAATTATTAATATGTGTGCAACATGTGTATTTCATAATTGGGATGTGTAGGATAAACGTCCATATTCAGACGTTTCCAGATTTTAAAAGCAATTGCTAATCTGGAGCGTATTGTAAGTTGACCTAGATGATCTCATTTTATTGTTTGTTCTGATTTCAATTTCTAAATTGAATGACTAGGGTTATGATTATTATGCAATGAAAACATAATTGACATGAATGCGATTTGCTTATGTTGATGCCAAACAATGAAGGTCCAAGACTTGATGCATAAATGTGATATTTAAGTGCTATTTGTATGTGAATGAGAAGAAATAAGTGTATTCTTAACTTAAGTGTTGAATGCCGGACCAAGGTCCAAAGATATGTGCAAGTGAATATGTAAAGTGAAATAAACCGACTAATTGATCATATGTGACTAATGCATTTCATTACATGAATGCATGATAACATAAAGGCAGTTGCGGCTGGAGTAGCCATCGAAAAGAGCTTAAAGCTTAGATTGCGAAAAAGAGCTTAAAGCTCAGAAAGTCTATAAGAGCCAAAGGCTCACTATGTAAAATGAGCCCTGTATCCCCAACGGATAAGGGACAGTTATCAATGAGCCCAGTATCCACAATAGATACGGGACAATTATAGGTACTCGGTCACAACTAAGTAATAAATGAAAGTGAGTCACATGTGCATTGCATATTCATTTAATATGTGTATTCGAATGATTGCAATATCCTGTTAACTTTTAATAGAATTAAAATGTGAATGTTGTGAACAAAGTGATATGTGATTATATGAACTATATGTGTATGTGATTGAGTGGGCATTGAGGATGGTCACTCACTGAGTTTGCAAAAACTCACCCAAAATTTTGCAATATTTTTCAGGCTCAAAAGAGTTACCCCGTTAGGCTAACGGTAGTATATCCATTGCATTCAAGTAAGAGATAAAGGTCGGGATCAGTTCGTGTCTGCATTTGTTCTTATTTTTGTATCAAATTGTATATTTCACAATTTTTGTACAATTTATATTTGAATATTTCTGTATGTAATAACTTTCCAAAGTGGAACAAGATTTGTAAATGAGAATAATAATACATATGATTGTGATGTTACAAAAAAATAGAATGGGCCCAATTTGATTATTGATTTCCGCATATGTGTGCAGTGATTAAAAAAAATCGTAATGAGTTTGATTGTTCACTGTTATAGCATGCCACCCTCGTGGGGTACATACTCGAATATCACTCAGGCTATTGGGTATATGTATTGAGAGAGTGGGATACTACACAAAACCTCAATTTAGACCTACCAAAAGAAAAATCTTTCAACTCAGACGAGACAATTGAAACTTCCTAAACAATAGAGAGGCCTATACTTTCTTGAAAAACCAAAACTTGTACTATTATTTTGTAACTGCCTTGGACAATCATCCCCTAGCTTTTGTTCAAAACTAGGATTTGAGTTGGTTTCAATTAACACAATATTATTTCAGTATTGCCTTTATAAAACTGCCAAAATCCAACAATCTGTAATTGGTTGCATTTGGAATTGATATTATCATGTTTTTTGCACTTGAAAGCCATTCACGTTGAACCATACTTCCTCAAATGCCTTCAAAATGGAATCTGACGTTTGAATTCAATGAGATGTAACAATCAAAAAGTACCTTCGATGCCCTGTGTTGCTCTTGTTAGCAAAAAAAACAATAATAATTAATTTGGAACAGCTTATCTGAATGTAAGGTATCGTAAAAAATTACTGCTCTAGGTAGGAAATTCCTCCTTAACGGTGCAGCAGGACAATGGGGTCTGACCCCAGGGATAACGCCTTCTCTACCAACTTTGGTGCACTCCAAAGGGTAGAGTAGGAACTGTCTCTAAGATTAAAAGAAAGGTAGAAAAAGGCAGAATTTGTGCGTATGGAAAAATACATGTGTAAGGTGTTGTGTGTAAGGTGTTTGTATGTAGAGGACAATGTTTGTATAGGATGGAGCAAACAAAGATACAAAAGAGATGAAGAAATAGAGAAAGTGAACAATTATTTTCGGTGGTTTCTGTGTCCTTAAGCAGATGAGTGACTTATTTATATAGTAGAAACAATACATATGTTGGCAATAGGAATTAAAAGCTATTAAACAAAATGGAATGTTGGAACATAATAACATAACAACATTATTAGAGTTATTGGGTTGATAATGTTATAAACATTATCAATAACTGAAAATTTTGGAACAACGATACTAACAATCCCCCACTTGGTCCAAAATTCGAGAAACGAATTGTAATAATTTAAGAGAAAGATAAACGAATAACTAGGTGAACTAAGTCTTGAACCTGATGTCCAAAAAATCGGATACAAAACCTACTAGAGAATTTATAGCCTAAGAAAACCCTGGTCTCATGATCACTCTAGAAAGATAGCCCAATGACTCTTATAGAGGGTGGTTAGCCCCCAACAATCACGTAGGTAAGTCCATCAAGTGTGTACTGCTCACACCACCCAAACTTGGGCTATGGAACTCATTAAGGATTAAAGAATCCAACCTCATCAATCGCAGTAAAGTCATGCTAGGGATGTAATTCAACAATTGAATATATCTAAGTATTATTCCATATTCAAAGTACAAGTAAGTAGTCACTACATAACTTCATTTGACCCTTTAAACTTGGTTTTCCAAGTTGGATGTCTATCATGAAGTTACTACACAATTGGGCTCAACCCCATCCCTTTAGCATCCTTTGAAACTAGTTTTCTACTCAAAGCTTTTGTAAACAGATCCCTTAAGTTTCTCTCTGACTTAACATAGTCCAGAGAGATTACATCATATCTAATTAAAGTACAAACAATTTTATGTCTCAATATGATATGTCTACTTTTGCCATTATATACCTTGTTCTTGGCAACATGAATGACAGTTGTCACAGTAAAGGAACATAGAAGGAATTGGATTTTCCTAAAGCGGGATATCTGCTATGAGATTCCTTAGCCATTCAACTTTTCGTCCTGCCGACTCCGAAGCCATAAACTCAGCCTCCATTGTTAATCTCACAATACACGTTTGCTTGGATGATTTCCAAGACACTGCAGCTCCTACCAAGGTAAAAACATAACCACTAGTAAAGTGTATATCATCACTCTCTGTAACCCAGTTAGCATCAGAATACCCCTCCAATATATGAGGATGACCACTAAAAGATAATCCATAATACATAGTACCTTTCAAATACCTTAACAAACGAATCAATGCATTCTAAT
Organism: Erythroxylum suave; assembly: GCA_027563595.1. NCBI lineage: Eukaryota > Viridiplantae > Streptophyta > Magnoliopsida > Malpighiales > Erythroxylaceae > Erythroxylum > Erythroxylum suave. The sequence goes on along the minus strand of JAOSBN010151478.1, from coordinate 13,972 downwards.
GCTCTTGACTAAGATTATGAGTATATCTACTAAGTCTACTCACACAACATGTAATATTAGGACGAGAATAGTTCATCAAGAACATCAAACTATCAAAAATTTTAGTATACTTAGCTTAGTTTACACTGTCATCAAGATTTTTCTTTAAAGCAACACTAGCGTTATAGGGAGTCTTGACTGGATCAACATCATAGTAACCAAACTTCTTAAAATTTTTCTCAATATAATGAGTTTGATTCAACCTAAACCAGAGTCAGTTCTATCAACTTTGATTCCTAAAATAAAGTCCACAAATCCAAGATCTTTCATATCAAAGGAAGACTTTAGCAAACTCTTGGTAGTATCAAACTAGTACAAAAAATAATCATATTATCCACATAAAGCGTTATGATTACACAACCATTGATATTAGATTTCAAGTAAATGCAAGAATTAACATCACAAGAGCTGAAACCATGTTTGAAAACCTCACTTTTAAATTTCCCATGCCACTATTTGGGAGCTTGTTTAAGTCAATATAAAGACTTAACCAACTTACATACCTTTTGTTCTTGACCAAGAGCCCTAAATCCCTTCGGCTAAACTATATAAATTTCCTCATCTAGATCACCATTCAAGAAAATTGTTTTAACATCCATTTGATGCACATGAAGTTTAAATACTGAGGCAATAGTAAACAACATCCTTATAGGTGCAATTTTAGTAACAAGAGAGTAAATGTCAAAAAAATTCCAATCCTTCTGTTTTTAAAGGCCTTTAATCATAAGTCTTGCCTTGAACCTCTCAATGGTTCCTCCAGGTCTCAATTTAATTTTAAAAATCCACTTACACTCTAAAGGCTTTCACCCTTAAGGTAGATCAACTAAAACCCAAGTTTTATTAGACACAATTGACTTTAACTCACCATTTATGGCTTCCTTTCAAAATGTAGCATCTACAGATCTCATTGGTTCCTCATAAGTTTTAGGATCTTCCTTAATAATACAATTCATCACAAAAACATCATCTATCTCCTTAGGTTTTGTCACCATAAAGGAAGTAATAAAGTTAGAACCAAAACTAATGGGTACTCTAGCTCTTTTGCTCCTCCTTAGTTCGACAATATCCTCTTCCTCTATGTCATCATTGGTAGAAGAACTAGGGACAAATTCTCTAAGAACTTGCACGCTCACTTTCATAGGAAATATATCCTCAAAGAACATTGCATCTCTTGACTCTATAATTGGTCCATAACTGATAGATCTCTTTTCTTTAACCATAAATCTATAGGCAGTGCTATTAGAGGCATATTCCACAAAAATTGAATCAACAATTTTAAACCCAATTTCCTTCCTTTTATGTTCAGGTAGAGCAACCTTAGCAAGACAACCCCACATTTTAGAAAAAACACAAGTTAGGTGGATAACCTTTCGAAATTTTATAAGGGATATTATCTAGTTTCTTATAAGGGACTCTATTTAGAACATAACAAGCTGATAGAATAACTTCCCCCCATATAAAATTAGGTAAACCGGAGGAAATCAACATTGCATTCATCATATCCTTAAGTGTTCAGTTTTTCCTCTCGGCTATTCCATTTTGTTCAAGTGTATAAGAGGCTGAAAGCCCATGAATAATCCTAACTTTTGCACAATAATCAACAAGGAAATTAGTATTATATCTCGATTAGATCTTAATCTCTTAATTTTCCTTTCTAATTGATTTTCAACCTCAGCTTTGTATTTCATAAATATTTCCTCTGCATCACTTTTATTTTTCAATAAATAAATCTTAGTAAACCTAGAACAATCATCCATAAAGGTAATATAATATCTTATGCCTCCTTTACTCATACAATTCTTAAAATCACCCAAGCCTGTTTGCACCAAGTCCAACAATTGTGACTCTCTCTCGGTCATTGACTTAAAAGGTTTCTTAGAGTGTTTAGCCTCAACATAAATTTGACATTTTTCCATTTCATTAGTGATCTAGTTAAGAAACAAGTTTAAGCTTTGCATCCTTTTAATTGACCTCACATTCACATGCCTAAGTCTAGAATGCCATAGGTATAAAGACTAAATAATATAAGCAGAAGAAGTGGAAGCATTCATTTTAATGTTTAGCACAAATAAGCCCCTATTACAAAACCCTTTTCCAACAAAGTTCCCATTCATAGTCAAAACTAGCTTATCAAAATCAAAGGTCAGTTTAACACCGACTTTGTTAAACAATACACCAAAAATCAAGTTTCTACATACAACAAGAACAAATAAAACATTTTCTAACATCAATACTTTTCCAGAAATTAGTTTAAAAGTGACTTTGCCAACTCTTTGGACAGGAACTTTACTGGAGTTACCCATGTATACAAATTCACCATCAACATCATTCAACTCCTTAAACAGGTCTTCATTGGTGCATACGTGGCATGTGGCTCCTGTGTCATTGATCCACTCGACCAAATTTCCAGTAAGATTTACTTCAGACACTATAGCAGTAATGATCTCCTCGTCATCACCATCTTGAACCATATTAACTTGAGGCTTACCAAAGCTCTTCTGGTTACCCCGTTGGTATCCTGCTTGGTTTCCTTTCCCGAACTATCGCGGTTTCTATCCTTGACCTTTCGTCTCATAGTTGATTCTAGCTGGGCAATTGGTAGCAGGATGGCCTGGCTTGTGACACCACCAATAGTCACCATCATTCCTTTTGTGCTTAAACTGACACTGCTTGTTGTTGAAAGAGTTATTTTATCCACTATTCTTCTTAAAGTTATTAGCATTTCTATGTTCTACCACATGAGCCTTAACAATAGGGACAAGGGGGAGTGTTTTGGTCTTATCTTGTGCATAATTGGCATCCTCCATGGTTGGCATCCTCAATCTTTATATGTCCTATTAACTCCTGAAGCTTTATGTCTTCCTTTTTATGCCTCAACTAGTTTTTATGCTCATTCTATGAGGTAGGTAGTTTCTCAATAAAGGCGTTAACTTGAAACAACTCACACATGTCATACCCTCTACAAGGATTTCAACAACTAGATTTTCATACTCATCTAGTTGGTTCATAATAGGCTTATTATCAACAAGGGTAAATTTTAACCACCTAGTAACTGCATATTTCTTAGTATCGGCATCATCCATTTCATATTTCACTTCTTAAGCATCCTAAATGTCCTTAGCAGTTTTATATTTATAGTAGATATCAAACAAAAGGTTGATCATATGGTTAAGTAACACTCCCCTAATGGTACGATTATCCTCAATAGTCTTAGGGTCAGTGTTGTTACTAGGAGTCTCTTAAAACAGTACATAATCGATTTAGTATTGTTGAAAGAAAAACAAAATTTTCTTAGACCATCATTCAAATTTTCTCCTATCTAGAGGCTCTAATCTAGTTAGGACAAGTATAATTTTCAGGGCTATAGTGATAAGGGTTGAACCTATGTAGGGAACAGTCAGTGCAGAACCTACGTTGATCTCATTTGTAGACAACATATTAAATCACACGAAATAATCACAATACGAAGAAAACAATATTGTATTCTGACCTCTACCAAAATTAACACGCAGCATAAAAATCACAGTAATTTCCAACAAACAGTAGCAACGAAATATTTTTCCGACTGATATTGTTAGCAAAAATACAATGATAAATAATTGGAACAGCTTATCTGAATGCAAGGTGTCATGAAAAACCACTACCCTAAGTCAAAAATTCCCCCTCTACGTAGCAGTAGGACAATGGGATACTACCCCAAGGTTAACGCCTTCTCCACCAGCTTTGATGCACTCTAAAAAGTATAATAAGAACTATCTCTGAGATTAAAAGAAAGGTAGAAAAATGAAAAATTTGTGTGTAAGACAAAGTATGTATGCAAGGTGTTATGTATAAGGTGTTTGTATGTAGAGGAAAATGCTTGTGTGGGATGGAGCAAATAAAGATACAAAAGAGATGAAGAAACAAAGAAAGTGAACAATTGTTTTCGGTAGTAGCTATGTCTTTAAGCAGATGACTGACTCCTTTATATAGTAGAAACATACATATGTTGGCAATAGGAATTAAAAGCTATTAAACAAAATGGAACGTTGGAGCATAATAACGTGACAATGTTATTAGATTTATTGGTCTGATAACATTATAAACGTTATTAGTAACTAAAAATTTTGGAACAATGATACTGATAACTCTCTATAATCATTTTGACCAATTTGGGAACTAAAGTCCCTTTGTGGATCAAGCAAGCACTTTGACTACTGCAAAGCTATCTGAAAGGTTCTTTTTACTAGGTGACCTTTTGAGCGTTGGCCTGAATTTTCCTAACACAGAGATACTTATTTACTTTTGGCTCTTTCATTTTAGATGACCTTTTTTTAGCTCTAATGTCACCAATTTCCTTGTCTTTAAATTTTTATGGCTTAGTCATAAAAGCTCTGACTCTAAAATCACATTACTATAGCCATCAACCCACTTAAATATTATGTGACAACAATCATGTCAATGATCATACTATTTTTGAAGAACTAAATTTATGGTTACCAGAACTAGACCACCATGCTATTTGATGATCAAATGAGCCAGCAACAACAAAGCCATCTTCTTCTTCAAATTCAGACAAGAGAGATTAATGGAAACTAAACTTAGGATAGCTCCCAAGTGAAGAGCTAGGGTAGTTGTCTATTGAGTGATTAGGAGCAGAAATATGTCTAGACAAAGTTACTAGCAGTATGCCAGCTACAACTAGAAGTGATAGAGGAGACAAAGTTTCTAAGAGGGCTTATTGATGGTTTTCGTTTCAATTCTTTTATTCGACTCTTGGTTGCATGGGGAATGAGGATCTAACACTTATTAGGTGCTGCCTTTAAATAGGAAGAGAATCTTTGCTAAGAAACATTCAATTTTTGTGATGTAATAGATGAAGGCAACTTTTTTCCTCAAATCTCGATAGGTATATTGCTTTTTACTTTTGTTTTTATCCTTAAGCTTGTAAAATTAGGCATTTGGTATCTTATCCTACAACTTAAATCTAAAATATCCCATCTCTTTATATAAGTCCTTTGTTCTTGTGTTATTGGAACGCCTTTATAAGTTTCCTTCTTCTTCTGTGTGAGTCGGTTCTATCTGATATTAAAAGTCGATTGACAAATAAAGAAAGCTATGAACATAAGGTTATAACAGATGGGGTTCATCATAAACTACCATAATTTTTGCTAAGAATTGCTATAGTTTTGCATTATAAGAATATTATCACAGACTATTTACACCATATGATGGTAGTTAATGGAGTTGATGTTAAAACTTGGAAAAGTGGTGGTCCCGTTTGTTAGAAAAGTGCTCTAAAGGAAATCACCTTTAGAACTTATTTTACAAATCATTTTATGTTTAATAAAGGCATTTTCATTATTTTGATGTTCATATGTTTATGGATTTGATGTTGATCTTAAATTGATTTAATGAAGTCTTTGATACAAAACATAGCATGGAGGAAATCATGATGAGATCATAATCATGAGATTCCTATTATGTGTAATTATATCAGTATCTAAACTTTCCCTATGTAGGACTGATGAAATGGGATATCATTAATCCTGATAGACTAGCGCATATTATACTCCTTGATTAGATCAAGCAGTAGATCTCATAAGTTGTAGACATGAGTTGTTTAGAGTTAACATGTAGATGCTTACTAAGGGTAGTGAGCATATTGGATTGACCTATTATGATACAATTATATGGATATCCTATTCTAGTGTCAATGATAATCCCATCATAATAATGGTGCAAGTATCCTTTGACTTGAGATGCTCAAGGATATCTCCAATACTGATCTTGTGTTTTGACTTCATTCATCGGTGCATTTCAGGGGTTACTCATAGGGTGGTCATTAAGTATAGCTTGAGGTATTCGGAGGTAATTAAGTAGCCAATAAAGGATTCACCATTTCTAATAGAAGGAGATGATACCCACAACCGCTTATTGGGGTCATTACTCGGGAGTCTCTAGCCAGAGCAGATATGTGTTATAAAGAGAGTCTTTAATGATACATAGAGTAATGAGATCCTCAGGATAAGATCTAATAACACTTGGACTAGATGTGATGTAATCAATCTAGTAGGAGTTGACACTTTGACCATACTCTGAACTAAGTGGGGTATAGATGGCGAAAGGATAAATTGCATGGCAACATTGTGTATGGAATGGTTCATAGACAAACCACTGACTTTCTGGTCAATTAGGGGTCATAACGTGTTGCTAGATACTGCTCTTGACTTACTTGAATTAAGTATTAATTCAAGTGGCCAACATAACCGAGAATCTAATGGGTCACACATATAGAAGATTTGAAGGAAGAATGAAATGGTCTTGAATGGTGATTCAAGATATGAGAGAGTGTTTCGGGATTTTATCGCAATGTGATCATGGTAGAAAATGTTGCTGGAATAGATTAGAAACAAGTGTTGTTGGCTTCCATTAATACATGCTAATGATGGTCATTAACTTCCCATAACTTCCGTTAATGCATGTTGTTCATGACCATTAACTTTCCATTAGTGATGGGGGTTAGAGAAGGCCAAAGGGTGAAAAAAATTGAGATGATTTTTCTGAATCTTGTGTAAGACACAAAGTGAAGAAAAAGAAAAGGTTCTTTTTCTAACTCACACACATTGTTCTCTCTAACTCTCTGAAGAGTTCTTGTCTTTGCTAGCACAAAGAAAAAATTGTAGCCATCTTCTATTGAGGTTTCATCCTTCTATATTTGTGTGGACTTTCATTAGAGACAAATTGCATTGATTGTGGTGGTTTACGACAACCCAATGCAAAGAAGATTAAAGAACAAAGGAGATCGTCAGAAAGGTATGTAAACATCTTACATTTCATTTTTTTTGTTTTTTTTTATGTCTATATGCATAAGTAGATCCAGTTTTTGAGGTTCCATTTTATTTCTAATGCGTATATTTGATATATATTATGTATGATATGCATTATCAGAACCTAACAATGGTATCAGAGCCATCTTGTACCTTGTTAGATGTAGAATACATGACATGTGAAAACTATTTTCATTATTGCGACAGCTTAGGGTCCTATAATATTTTTTTCAAAATTAATTATAGAGAAAAAAATTTCATGATTTTCTTTAACCTATTTGTTCATAAGATGTACGTGAATGATACAGTGTGTTGAAATTAAATATTTTAATGTGATTAAAATATTTAATTTCGACTTTATAAGAGCATGCATGAAATTTGTCTTTCTGCTGGGCATGTGATGTCTATTGGCTAAACTAATGAGGTTACACATAATTTTCGTGGAATTTGATTCTGTAAAAATTATGTGAATATATTTGGGATGTGTTTATACCTCTGCAATTTTTTTAGAATTATGAAAAAATTTTAATAATTTTATCAAAAAAATTTCCAGATCTGGATAGTTTTCTAGAAATTGTAGGATTTGTTTTGTTTGATGTTTTTATATGTTTATATTTCGGCTCCATAACCTTTAAAATATTTTTATGTGATAAAAATGTTTTAATTTGATGTTTGATGCATGCTTAAATGATTTTTCTTGAAATTTGATTTCCAGAAAATTTTAGAAGTCATATTTGTCGTTTTTGGTATCTTATCGGTGTTTCAATGATCATAATAATTTTTGGGTGATTCCTAAATTATTTTGATCATCATGAAACGAACTAGAGATGCTTGGAATGATGGTTTGATGTTCTGGAAATTTTGGAAAATTATAGAAATTAATTTTAGTAAAGCAATAGATTTTCTAATAAGATTAGAAAAATTGACATGTATGACAAATTTGAACTTGTTCAATTTTGGACATCAAATAATTATTTTAAGGTAAATTAATTATGAATTAATTTCTGGAATTAGGAATTCATGTTAATTATATAATATTAATTCTAATCGAAATAACATACAATAGTAATTTTAGCCAAGTTAGTAAAAGGAAGATAGTAAATCTAAGTGTTGGATTAGGTTTCCATGTTAGGATCCATAAGATGTCATAACCAAAATGATGTGTTTACATATATGCATTAGAGAATGCATGGTCAGGAGAATGTGTGGGCTTGCATGATGGATGATTATAGGCTTAGGTCCAATTTGATTGGGTAGTCCATATCATGTCATATAGTTGTAGTAACTATATGTTTATAGATATATATATGAGTTATTCATAACCTCAAAGAGGGTTATGAATTTGTGAAAATAGTGGGAGCCATAATACATGTTATTAAAGTCCTTATAGATATGCATTTAAGTACATTCTAATTTTTCTCTATTTGACGATAGGTCACATTGCCTGAGTCAACACCATAATTACTAGTGTGAATCTAAGATCATTGATGGAAGCTAACAAGTTGACTGGACTAAAATTCCTTGATTGGTTCTAGAACTTGAGAATAGTTCTCAAGTCCAAGAAGCTTGGTTATGTTTTGGAAGAACCACTTCCTGATCCCCTTACTGCTGATGCTTCTGATGATGATTGGAGGGCATACAGGAAACATCTCAATGATAGTGAGATGGCTAGTTGTATTATGCTAGCCATTATGTCATTGGAGCTGCAAAAGCAACATGAGGCTGTGGATGCTCATACCATAGTCTATCATCTTAGGGATCTCTTTCATGAGCAAGCTAGGTTCAAAAGGTTCGAGACTTCGCGATTGCTCTTCCGCTCTAAAATGGTTAAGGGGACATCTCCAGTATAGTACACACTGAAGATGAATGGCTACATCGAGCGATTGGACTCCTTAGGTTTTCTTTTGGATCATGAATTAAGTATTGACTTAATTCAAATGAGTTTAACTGATAGTTACTCACAATTTGTACTTAACTATCAGATGAACAATATATCCAACACAATTCCTGAGTTGGTCAACATGTTCAAGGTAGTTGAGTCATCTATCCGTAAGGACAAGGTTGTGTTGCTGGTGGACTCTTTTGGTTTACAGAAAAAGAGCCAAAAGAAGAAGAAGTTCGTAGGGCTTAAGGGAGGTGTCAAGAAAGCAAAGAAGACTGCGTCAAAGGGAACTTGTTTCCACTATGGCTAGGATGGCCACTAGAAGAGACTTTGCAAGGCCTATTTGGAGTCCTTAAAGCAAAAGAAGGCGTTTGATGCCCCATCTACTTTTAGGTATTTATGTTATTGATACTCATACTATTTCTAATAACAACATATGGGCATTAGATACCAATTGTGGCTCACACATTTGTATTGACATGAAGGGCCTCAAGAATAGTAGACAACTCAATAAGGGAGAGCCAGACCTGCAAGAGGGCAATGGAGCAAGAGTTGTTGCATTAGCTGTAGGCACATATTTATCGACACTCCCTAGTGGGCTTGTGCTAGAATTGGACAATTGATTTATGTACCTACTTTGACTAAAAATGTAATGTCTGTTTTTAGTCTTAATAAAGCTGGATTCCATTTAAATTTCAGTAACAATGGTTATTCAATTTATTTGAATTGAATGTTATATGCTTTGGGTACATTGTGCAATTGTATATACATATTAGATATGTCTAATTCGATTATAAATATCAATACTAAAAAAGAATAAAACTAGATAATATGAAATCGTCTTACTTATGGCATTGTCGCCGTGGCCATATAAATGAGAGACGCATATCTAAACTACACAAATATGGTAGTTTAAGGTCATTTGATTATGAATCATATGACACATGCGAATCTTGCTTATTAGGCAAGATGACTAACTTAACATTTAAGGGAAAGGTTGAATGAACTAGTGGACTTTTAGACCTAATACATACTAATGTACGTGTTCTGATGTTCATCTACGCCAAAGGTGGTTTGGATACTTCTTTACCATTATCGATGATCATTCTCGATATAGGTATATATATCTTTTGACATACAAGTCTTCCTTTGAAAGGTTCAAAGAATTCAGAAATGAAGTTGAGAAACAACTTAGGAGAAGCATTAAATCACTTTGATCGGATCGATGAGGTGAATACTTAAGCTAAGAGTTTTAAGATTATCTTAGGGATAATGGAATATTATCCCAATGGACTCTACCTTACATACCACATCACAATGGTGTGGCTGAGAGGAGAAATCAAACCTTGTTAGACATGGTGAGGTCTATGATAGGTTTAGCAAATTTACCAAAATCCTTTTGGGGGTATGCACTCGAAACTTCTGTTTATGTATTAAACAGAGTCTCATCCAAGTCAATTGATGTTATCCATATGAGATATGGACTAACAATAAACCCTATCTTTCTTATATGAAAGTTTGGGGTTATCTTGCTTATGTGAAGCGGATTCACTCAAATAAGCTTGAAGCTAAATTTGACAAGCGTCTGTTTGTAGGATATCCTAAGGAAACTATAGGATATCAGTTCTACCATGTTTCGAAACAAAAGGTATTTGTTTAAAAACATGTTGTCTTTTTAGAGAAAGACTTTCTTCTAAAAGAAGGTTATGGGAGCAAATTGAACTTGTGGAAGTTTAACATTCTCAAACTGATGCAAATCAACTTTTTGGACTCGAGACTATTGCTCATGAAGATGAAACAATAGTTTAACCTTCTAACACATAAGAAGTTCCCATGTCAAGTAAGATACGTCATGTTCCTGAGAGATACAGATTTCTCATAAGTGAACTTAACAACGTATTGCTTATAGAAGGTGATAAGCCTACTACCTATGAAGAGGTTTTGTAGGGTTCATAATCTGACAAATGGCTTTAAGCCATGAAGTTCGAAATGGATCCCATGTATGAAAACCAAGGATGGAATTTGGTTGACCCACCTGAAGGGATAAAATCCATAGGGTGTAAATGGGTTTTCAAGAAGAAAACTGACATGGAGAGTAATGTAGTTACCCATAAAGCTAGGCTTGTAGTTAAAGGTTATCGTCAAAGGCAAGGTGTTAACTATGACGAAACATTTAGCCCAGTAGCTACGCTTAAATCTATTAGGATACTCCTAGCCATTGTTGCTCATTATGATTATGAGATATGGCAAATAGAAATGAAGATGGTTTCCTTAATGGAAACCTAAATGAGGATGCGTATATGATACAACTTGATGGTTTCAATCCATGAATGGAGAAAAGGTATGCAAGCTTCAAAATTCCATTTATGGATTGAGGCAAGCAATCAGGAGTTGGAATACCCGATTTGATGAGACAATTAAAGAGTTTGGTTTCTCACAAAATTCAAATGAGCCGTGTGTGTCTAAGAAGGTTAATGAGAGTGCAATCGTGTTCTTTATACTATATGTAGATGACATATTGCTTATAGGAAACGATGTCTCAGCTTTGCAATCAATACCAATTTGGTTAGCTAAGAACTTCTCTATGAAAGACCTGAGAGAAGCAACTTATATTTTGGGGATAAGGATCTATAGAGATAGATCCAAAAGGTTGCTTGGTCTTTCTCAGTCTACATACATAGATAATATGCTAAAGAGGTTTATTGTGGAGCAGTCCAAAAGAGGTTATCTTCCTATGGTACATGGGATTAAATTCTCTAAATATATGTGTCCAAAGACACAAGATGAGAGGACTCGCCTGAGTTTGATTCCTTATGCTTTGGCTATAGGATCAATATGTATGTTATGTTATATACTAGACCCAATGTTTTGTATGCTCTAAGTGTTACAAGCAGATACCAGTCCCCTTGGTGAGGGTCATTAGGTACCGTCAAGAATATCCTTAAGTACTTGAGAAGAACTAAAGATGTATTCTTGGTATATGGAGAAGGTGATCTTATGGTAAGTAGGTACACTAATGCCAACTTCTAATCCGATAGGGATGACTCAAATCTCAGTCTAGTTATGTATTCACACTGAATGGTGTAGTCAGTTAGAAAAGTTCCAAACAAGAGACGACTGTTGATTCGATAATAGAGGCAGAATATATTGTAGCTTCAGAAGTGGCAAAGGAAACTGTTTAGATTAAGAAGTTCATCATGGAACTTAGTGCGATTCTAAGCATCGCTGACCTAGCACAGTTATAGGCCAAGGAACTGAGGTCTCATTAGAAGTCCAAACATGTACTCAGGAGCTATCATTTGATTAGAGAGATCATTGGTAGAAATGATGTCAAGATAGAGAGACTTCCCAATGATTAGAATATAGTTGATCCGTTGATTAAACCCATTTCCCAAAAGAGTTTTGTGTCACATGTACACTCCTATTAGATATCAAGGCGATTGGCTTTAGTGCAAGTGGGGTTTGTTAGAGAATTGCTCTAAAGGCCTTTAGAACTTATTGTACAAATCATTTTATGATTAATAAAGGCATTTTTCATTATTTCAATGTTCATACGTTTATGGATTTGATGTTGATCTTAAATTGATTTAACGAAGTCCTTGATACAAAGCATAACATGGAGGAAATCATGATGAGATCATAATAATGAGATTCTCATCATGTATAATTATGTTTGTATCTAAACTTTCCCTAGTCATAGGATTAATGAGATGGGATATCATTAACCCGGATAGACTAGCACATGTTATACTCCCTGATTAAATCAAACAATAGATCTCATAAGCTGTAGTCATGAGTTGTTTAGAGTTAATAGATGGATGCTTACTAAAGGTAGTATGTAAATTGGATTGACCTACAATGAGACAATTATTTAGATATTCTATTCGTGTCAATGATAGTCTCATCATGGCAATGGTGCAAGTATCCTTTGAATTGAGGTGCTCAAGTATATCTTAGATACTGATCCTGTGATTTGACCCCATTCGTCGGTGTCTTTCAGGGGTTACTCATAGGTTGGTGATTGGGTACAACTTGAGGCATTCGGACGTAATTGAGTAGCCAATAAAAGATTCACCACTCCTGATAGAAGGAGATGATATCCACGACCTCTTGTCGGCGTCATTACTCAGGAGTCTCTGGCCAGAGCAGATATGTGTCATGACGAGAGTCTTCAATGATACATAAAGTAATGAGATCCTCAGGAAAAGATCTAATAACATTTAGACTAGATGTGACGTAGTCAATCTAGTGGGAGTTGACACTTTGACCATACTCTAAACCAAGTGGGGTATAGATGGTGAAAGGATAAATTGTACGGCAACATTGCATATAGAAGGGTTCATAGTCAAACCACTGACTTTCTAGTCAATTGGAAGTTATGACGTGTTGCTAGATACCACTCTTGACTTACTTGAATTAAGTGTTAATTCAAGTGGCTAACATAACTGGGAACCTAATGGATCACACACATAAGAGATCTTAAGAATGAGTAAAATGGTCTTCAATGGTAATTCAAGATATGAGAGAGTGTTTCGAATTGTATCGCGATGTGATCATGGTAGAAACATTGCATGGAATATATTAGAAACGAATGTTGTTGGCTTCCATTAATGCATGCTATTCATGGTCGTTAACTTTCCATAACTTCCATTGATGCATGCTATTCACAGTTCACTACAAGAAAAAAGACGTTTAGCGACGGAAATTACCGACGGAATAACCAAAAATTCCGTCGGTAATAATGTTGCCGACGGAATATAACGATAGCACGAAAACGTCGGTGATACGACCGTAGCTAATTTTACCGATGGAAATTTACTGTGCGTCGCCAAATTTAGCGACGGACAAAGAATTATCGTCGTTAATGTTTACCGACAGCGCAAATCATTTCCGTCTGTAACTTACCGACCGGAAAAAAGTTTTCCGTCTGCAAAAATACCGATGGAAAAAATAAAACCGTCGGTAAATTTCGAAGCTATGTACCGACGGAACTGTCTGTTCCGTCGGTATATAAGTAACATATATACCGACGGAATAGATCTATTCCGTCGGTAAATAGATAACAATTACCGACGGAATAGATCTATTCCGTTGGTATATATGTTACTTATATACCGACAGAACAGACAGGTCCGTCGGTAATTGTTGTTATTTTTTTAATTTTTATTTTATTTAATTATATTCAATTACATTTAATTTGTTAATGATCGTAACATATAAATTATATTTAGTTCATTAAATA
>JAOSBN010151422.1:0-23798 GCA_027563595.1 Erythroxylum suave | reverse complement strand
CTATGGGCAAGAGTGAGTATTTGCCAACCACTGCCTCAAATCTCTACTAATCTCTGGCAGTTAACAAGAAGACACTTGTTAAGGAAGTCTTTGCAGCCGCCGCATAGGCGAGGCATCCGGGCAGATTCCGCAGTATCAGCAGTCTCATCGATCTGTGTGGGTCTGCCCTTTTTACCGCCCAAAGCTGGAGGGTGTTGTCTGCGCCTCCTCGACGACCCGCGTGGCCGCACCTTCTGACCAATCACATCATCGATCGACATGCTAGCTCACATGACCCCTGCATTTCTGGCGGCTATCAGCATGGATCGAGTCGCTCCCACTAAATGTGTGTCCTCAAGACATACTTCTGCCTGCACTGCTTGCAAAGCTGGGCGGCAGATGCCTCCCTGCGGCCCGGAACTTTGTATGCTCAAATTGCCCGACATAGCCACTTCACGATGGCTGGACTTCAAACGAACGGTGATATATCCGTACATGCGAACATACCAACCTCCAAGACTGTTGTGTGCTGAGAGACATGTCTGCTACCACGGTCACGAATCCTATCGCTAGCGCCGCAGCTCAATTGTCAGCTGCCAACGTGTCTGGGAACGATGAGGAGCGTCTTTTTCAACAAGCTCTCTTGGATGTCTGCAACAGATCGCAGAATAGCAACGTGGTCGAGATTGTTGACAGACTCAGAAGTATACAAAAGCCGGACGATATAGCCGATATCTTGACCCAGTATCGAGTTGCAAATAGGGTCTGGCAACCACATGCGGCCGATTCGTTCTCGCGAAGAATTGCAAGAGCATCTGAAGCGTTCTTGAAATTCAAAGCCATTGGAGATGGCTTGGTTCAAATAAGTACATTACACATTGTCGGATAGAGGAACATAGCTAACAAAACCAAAGAACAAACGATTGCTGCACCCATCTGGTCTGTGATGTGTGCTTGTCTGGCCATCGCTAAAGGCATACTTGACACAGACGATAACCTCGAGCGATTTGAGAAGAAGCTAGGAATATCTTTCAAGCAACTTTCAGACATTTACGTACCTGGCCATTCGCTGGGTCAGAGCTTGTCAAACAGGCTTCTAGAATTGTACGATGTTGTTGTTACTTTTGCACTTTCCATCGCAGAAATCTTGCAGCAATCTACCGCTGGATCGTGGGTCAGGACAATCACTAGTAACCTCAATGACGAACTTCAAAGATTCTTTGTTGGGTTCGACTCAGCTTTGGGCGAAGTTAAAAGTGCGGTGGAGTATGAGAGCCGTCATGACCTCAAGGACATCAAGAATGTTTTGACTTTTCCAACCACCAGCAACCAGAATGTGACACCCACAACATCTGTATGGCACGTTCCCAATTTGTTAAGCAAATCGTTCGTTGGCCGACAATCGCAACTGCAGCTCTTGGACAGACAGCGTCCGGCAATCGCACGACACCACATCCCATTGGAGGCAATTGTTGGCATTGGCGGTATTGGCAAGACTCAACTCGTGCTGCAACACATTCATACCTGTATCGCAACAGTCGCCGGCTTAGATTGGTTTTCGGTGATTTTCATTCCAGCGCACGACCATAATAGCATACTCTCTGAGTTTAGCACGATTGGTGAAAAATTGGAACTCGCTAATGGTGCGCTCTCAAAATCACAGCCCAGAATATTGGTGGAAAAAGTCAAGAAGTGGCTAGCAACAGCACGAGGTTGGCTCATGGTGTTCGACAATGTGTCTGACTCCAACCATCTACAGGACTTCATTCCGACCACCGGAAATGGTCGCATTATGCTTACAACAAGGAGTGAGCAAGTTGCAAAGACTCTGGCTGCTCCTGACAACATCATCAGAGTCGATGCGCTTAGCCTGGACGAAGGAACAGAACTTGCATTCCGGACTGCTACCAACCCTCGACGTGAGTCACTCTTGCAGCGACAAGCCGCACACGAGATGATTAAACTGACAGGTGGGCTCCCACTCGCAATCGAGCAATTTGTGAAGAATGCAGATCGGTCGGGAATCATTTGGTGGGACCGAATGGTCAAAGAGTACCAGAACAAGATGGAGGTGCTCAGACAACAAAATTTCTGTTCTTACCACGAGCTAAATATTTCTGTGGGTGCCATAGTAAGAACTTCCTTGGAATCGTTGAAGGCTGAGCATCCCAAAGCTGTTGCACTCTTCTATCTTTTGGTGTGCCTGGAGCCATCATCAATCTCGACTAAAATGCTTTATCAGGCAAAGCATATACTCCAAAAGCATTTTGAAAGGCCGTGGACATATATGCTTGGTTCGTCCGATTACGCAAAGCCTATGCCTGTCCCAGATCCCGAAGCGCTTACTCAAACAAACCTCTTGTCCATCAAAAGTTTCAAGAAAGCCTGCAAGGTGTTTAGGAAGAGGGACAGCGATATTCCAAGAGTCGATTCCGAGAGCGATATTGAATTACAGAGATTCTGGGACTTTCAAAAAGATTGCCTGCAAGAGGCTCTCAGTCACCGCATCCACGTTGACAGTGCGTTAGACGTACTAGTTGACGCTGGACTTGTCAAACGCATCGATAAGACAACACTTTGGATACACGATCTGTCTTCAGAGTTGACGCAAGCATTGATGAAGATCGAGTCGAGCAGTGATTACAGACTCAATGCCCACTTAGCCTCAACAATGGTATATCTCACCTTCCCCGCTCCAGAGACTCCTGTTTACGATGTTTTGCCGCACTTACCCCATGCAAGAGCTGTTCACAGACATTTGGAAGAATCAGAAATACTAAATGATGCCACAGTAGGACCCGAAATCGGTCATTTGATTGCATCGACGCTGAGCCGGCAGTACATCAGAGACAAACATCCAAGATCTAATATAGACACCGTTGTCAAGTATTATGTCGATGCTTCTGCTGGATATCAAAGCGCCTGCAAACGGTTCGATTCGTTGCCATCTATGAATTGGGACCGGATCGTTTCAATGACCCTGGCTGACTATGATATGGAATGCTCGAGAGTAAAGACAATACTTATTCCGAACCGCGAGATTTCTGATTATGAGCGTCTAGGTCGCAATCCTTACTGGCGAAGTATCAATACCTACATCTCGATGGGAAATTTTCTCAGCGAAAATGGCAAGGCAGATATCGGTTTGCATTATCTTGAAATAGCTGCCGATTGGTATGAAAAAGTTTTTGGTCCCGAGCACATTCGGACTTACACAGTGCTTCATCATCTTGTATGTGCTCAGGAGAACCGAGAAAACTACAGTGCTGCGATCGAACTACAAAAAAAGCGCATCAAAGGTCTCTATGGGTGGACAGGGGATCAGAACGCGTCGTTGTTCACGACTTGCCCCGGACATGGCAACGCGAAGACGCTTGGTCGACTTTGTCTGAAAGTTCTAGGCAGAGAAGAGGAGGGACTTCTGGGGCAAGGACATTCATCACTGTGTTTACGACATGGAAGATTTCGCCCTTGCACACCAGAAACATGGCAGCAACACGACCTGCATATACTGGTATGCACGAGCCATAGAGGCCAATATCGACTCTCCGAAGCTGAGAACGTCATATGAGGAAGATTTTACTTACACAATCAGCGGGCCTGAACACCCGATGATAGTCCGTTGCATCAGTACCATGAGAGAAGTTGTGGGTGCCAGTGTGGGGATGCCAGCCGAGCTCGAATCGTATGTGAAGCAGGTCGAATCTAAGATTGGTCTCTGGGAGATCCGAGTGGAGACAGCTGGTGTCGCAGACAAGAAAAAGCAAGAGCAAGAGGACGAAGAATGGGAAGGGGAATACAGACAGTGGGAGAAATTTCAAGAGGATTTCCCACCCGCGCGGGGCGTTTGTTATGGCGAGTTACAGGTTCTGTTCAGTATGAAAGACAAGCTGTTAGCAGAGTATGAGATAGAGAAGTCTGTAGCAGCCGTAGCACTGTAGATGAGAACGAGAAACATGCTGGATGATGCTGTGATGAAGTGAAAGTGACATGTAGCAGGATCTTGAGAAGGCTGTTGTCTCAGCCTCGTTACTACGTTGCTGCGCCTCCACGCATTTTTCGGCCCCAAAAGCGACGAGCCGACCAAGCTGACATCTTTTCCTCAGGCATCCTCCATTCTGACCCGCGCTTCCTCACCTTCCGTCCTCGAAGCATGTAACTGCCATCGCGGTCCTGGGCGAGAGGCACTGCCATCATCATAATGTCGTTCGTTTCTTCCCTTTTTTCCTGCTGTTTCAGCGACACAGAAAATGAGAAGGCCGATGCCGAGGCTCGACATGCCCGCATCGTGAGCATGTACGCTGGCAACACTAACTCGCCAGACTCGCCCTCGATGCAACCACCGCCGAGTTATGCCGACATTGCGAATGACACACCTGTCCTTGTCTCGGATGAGAAGAGAGCGCCGGTACCGGTACCAGTACCAGCTCCCGTACCTGAACCAGAACTGCTTCAGCGACCGGCAGAGGCACGCAGATTTAGCGTGTCATCTCGGTCGTCGATCGTGTCTGTCCCCTCCACGAGGCTGAGCGATCTGACCAGCATGTACACTGGCAACACACAACGAGGACGTGATACAGACCGCGACAATGTGAGCGAGTGGAATGGCTCATGGAGGAGTCGTCGTTGGGGTGAGACAGACGATAGTGCACCACCCAGCTACTACGCAGGTAGCACGCGTAGTGTCACACCTGTGCCTACACCGCCCTTGTTACCAACATTACCACCGGCAGCTGTGCTACACGATCAACATCCTGTCATGCAAGAGGGCTGGCTGGAGGGTTTAATGTTCGAGGCAGATCGCCAGATAGTGCCAGCTCACCACTTTTCCAGTTGCCAGCCGCAGAGATAAACGAAAATACTTGACTTGGATATGACGTTTCTTACGACATTGATGTATTTTACGACATGGAGTTCGGGTCCAAGGAGGATGGCGTTTGATTTAGCTTGTCATCAACAAAGGAAGGCCTCGTGTGGTCATCTAGACATGTTGCTGAACCCTCTTGAGGTTCACTGCGAATCAAAGAAACACTCCGCATCCAGTGTTTCTAACAGGATTTGTCATGGCATGGCATAATAGTGGTCTCTCTGGCTTGGAGGTGCCTCTGGACACCAGTCGTCACTTAGTAGTTGAAGCGCCACATGACTCGGTCGGGCAGTAGCATTTTTCATGCATTGAACAGGTATGGGACGCACGACAGGCGGCTGGCTGCATTTCGGCATTTTGACGTTCCATTGCAAACGTGGTGGTCCACAGGCTTTGTAGACCTTACAGAAATAGCAACCAACTACCGATTGTGTCAATACAGGATTTGCACTGCTTAATCCTGCGCCTGGACAGATACTCAGATGTGTCAGCAGGCGTCTAGTTTGTCCATCTTCTACTTGTTTGATGAAGACATTCCTATGATTAGAAACTGGGACATTCACTGTCCAGCAGGTAAGTCGATCGAGTTCCATGCATGACAGGTCTGCGTGGTGTTTAGTGTAGCCATGTGAATGACAGCTGTAGCGTGCTGATATTGACAGGCAACTAAGCTCGCCAAACGCCTCCATTCTCGGTTCTTCGAGATTGACCTGATAGTATCATCGTCATTGATAGGTGGTGGTGGAGTTCAAGACCTGGACGACTCCAGGTTGTTCGTCCCTTGACACCAACCAGGGAGCTGCAGCCCGCGTCGCCAGCGATTGGGCAGCTGTCTCCAACGACCTGTCAGAACCAGCCCCGCTAGTTTAGTGACCGAGAAAACACTTCCTTAGTCGGGGTCTGTCTCCTTCCACCGGTCAATGCAGGGTACGTGTGATCTGTTCTACCATCATGTTGGCTTGTTGCCTTCTGCATCCACAAACGAGCCGTTGCTCGCCACGGCGCGGTACCATGAGCCCCGGTGTGCCGCAATGCCAAATTCTTTTCTGTCCGGGTGTCATGACTCGCGAAGGCTAAGAGCAAATGAGAAGGACACTAGCACCTACTCAACCCAGGAATTAATCATGGTGATCTTCCAACTCCATGAAGTACCGGTCGCTCGATTCTCTTCGAGTCGCCGTACTCTGAAAGGTGGCCCTGTAAGATCTGGCATCTCCTGTTGATACTTGTGCACCACCTCAGTCGTCCGTCCTCAAGGTCGTTGTTCCCAAAAAGTCAAGCAAGCAGTGAAGGTCAAAAAGCTCGTATTCATTAGCCCGGTCTGGCACCATGCATGACCCGGACAAAAATTACGGCGCAGTGCCGGCAGCGAATTCAAAACGCAAAATCAACTTCCGCGTTGCCAGGTTTTCAGAATTATACCAGTGTGCTCAGGTGCTTGGTAAGGCGTTTCACGATGATATCCTGTTCGGGAGACATATCCACCCATACAGGGATCAGTATCCTGACGACATGGCTCTGTATTGGTATCGACAGATGCAGAATGAGTACTGGGACTGGGCTATGGTCATGTATGCTGCTATAGAGACGGTGGAGGATGGTAGGGAAATAGTTATTGGGTTCGCACAGTGGCATCGCATGGGAAAGTCAGCTAGGAAGTCTGGTTGGACTTTACCTGTCTGGGATCCAAGTAAGTCATCTCGCTCGACACAGGACTTCGGGAAGTTTCGCAGTGTCAATCTTTGATGCGGTACCGTCAGATTCAATGTGCAGAGCACGAAGAATAGCCCTCTCCACTCTGCTGAGCATGGCGTTCAGATAGCACCAACACGAAGCACGATATCTCACATAGCGACTTGCTGCATCCGACAAAGTCTCTGACGCTTCTCTGATAGGGAACATCTTACCCACCTTATCCCACATACCCAGCACCATCGCCTCGTACATCAACCCCAACCGCGCCGTCTCGCCGACAGAACACGACGTCCTCCAACGCGCCATCCCATTCACCTCCCACATCTTCGCCGGCCCTCGCTCCGAGCACTGGTACCTCCACTGGCTCGGTGTACACCCCGACCACCAAAACAAGGGCATCGGCCGTCGCCTCGTCGCGTGGGGCCTCGACCAAGCGCGGAAGGAGAACGTAGCGGCTTGTGTCGTCGCCGGATATCTGAAGGATGATTTCTATCAGAATTGCGGGTTCAAGGAATGTCTTGGTCGGAGCGGTCAAGGGGAGGGGAATCCCATTTCGCATATTCCTGGTGGGAATATCTGGTGGGTTGGTCCGGAGGCGTTGAGGGAGAAGGAGGGAGGGAAGGGCGATGAGCTTTCGAGCGGGATCATGCCCTGACCGCAGATCTTCTCGAGGGATTGTGGTGAGCCTTCTTGTATGCACTTCTTTGATCCTAAGCGAAGGGGGGAAAAGTGGAAACGGAGCATGGGCAAAGTGTCAGTATTCGTAGACATGGTCGCGAGTTAACTACCTCAGTAAATAGTACAGGTGAGCATACCCGGTTATGATAGACGATTTATACATAGTATCATGCCTTGGTTCACTTGTCGGAATCAAGTCAGATGAACATAAGGATTCTAAGTTATCGCATTTATGTTGCTCACTGTTGAGAACGACCTCATGTCCACCTCATATAATTCTCACATGACTCCTATACAAGCTTATACATAGTTGACCTAGATCTCATAAGTCTAGGTGGTCTCTAGTGTGGTCATGTGTTAGACGTTATATCTAATGATATATACTCGATCCTCTGACTCTAAAATCAAACGCCAAATAGTAACAAACCCACACCTTATAACATCAAGCCAACTCATACCGGACCTCAAACCGGGTTTCCTTCCGAATAATTCCCTCACGACTATCCACACTCCCACCCGCCGCGCCATCAACCGAGTCGTCCTCAAACTGCGGCGAGCGTCCGTTCTCACTACCGACAACGCTATCGCCTCGCAACTCACGGCCTGTGGCTTCGACGCGGCTGATGTACCGGCTCGCCCCGAACCCGGGGATCGCGGGGATGCCGGCGTGCAGGCCGATGCCTTCGATATCGACGTCTTTCCGGCTGGGTCTGCGCGGGGTGTGGCCGAAGGCGTACAGCGTGGTCGTGTTGCTGGTCGTGCGTGTGGACTTAAGTTCCGAGAGTTCGTGGTCCTGGACTGAGATTCGCTTTGCTCGGGAGCGAGAGCGGGAGCCGGAGGATGACGAGTTGTTGGCTTTGCTGGTGTTCATCGAGTCCAGGTCGAGGTGGTGGCCGAAGCCGCCGTTGAAGGAGCGGACGAAGGATTTCAGGTTGGGGATCGTCGCGCTTAAGATCGACCACCATAGTTGGATTTGCATGAGGATTAGGACTGGGACTATGGATAGACCTGGGCGAGGGTCGGATGTTGTGGATTGTGCGGTGTATTTGTGTACGTAGTAGATGTGTAAGGCTGAGACGCCGGCACAGCTGGTTGTGGTCAGTTGGGCTGCTCGTGTGAATGTACGTGGATTCGCAGCTTACGGCAAACGAAACATGAATGCGAGGACGATGGGTATCTTGACGGCGATTCTCAGCTGGACCGGCCAGGCTATGATGATCGCGAGTAAGACGAGGACAATCTCTGTGGAAATGTCAATGCTGCCGATGATGTCCCACCTCAGATCCTGTCAACGATTAGTCGATCGAGACCTAGATATGCTCCGGTCACTCACTTGTGCTGGACATGAATCGTGTATCATGAAACTCGAAACAGAACAGTCCATTGACAGGGCGGTTATCGAAAGTACTCCCCATAACGCAGTGACGATTGTGAGAGCAAGGAAAACAAACCACAAAGTTTGACTGCGTGAGTCGGCATTTGCTCTTGGCCCACTCAAATTGAACAGCCGTGTCATGAGAGTAATGATTGAAATCTTTGCAAAGCATGTCGAAGCGATGAAGAGGATGATGCTAGCGAACGTTGCCTTTTCGGTCAGTAAAGTATGTTGGAGTCCACGTGTGACGTACCCTGTTAAGTATGGATATTTGCGTTGCAGTCAAGAGGTGATAAGACTGTCCTAGTCCATGGTGTAGAGCCACTATCAGTGCAACGACCTCTCCGGTCTGCAAAATCTGGCATATGGTCAACTGTTTGCCACGGAGATGGAGGTGAATATGGCTCACGGTCGCGAACAGTATGACATAGTCATCTAGACTGAAGGCCTTCAGCTTCAGATGAGCCCGGATTACAAGAACAAGTGTCGAGTACACCAAGCACAGTAACGAGCTAATCCATATAGGCGCCGCATGGTTATCGTCGCTCACGGTAGAAAACCTGCCTTCAGCGATGTATGGAGGTATCACAGACGCGTGTGGTTCCGACGACGACATCGAGATCCTCAAACATCAGAGACGCATGACGACCTTCGCGAAATGGACCCAAGGTACTATATGAGCATTGGTCATGCAAGAGAGGAGATGCATGCAATAGCCCTGAGGTTTAGACTTTCCAGCTGGGGACTGCAGGGTAACTGACACGATGTCTGTTCAGCGCGTCCGTACCCTACCAGACCAGGTGCCCCGATCGCATTCCAGGGCACAGAACGGCTGAAAAGTGCGTTAATCTCTGTTCGATAGATCGCATCAAGAATCCGGACGATGAAAACAGCCATGACAATCACATCGTTGGATGAAATGGGAGTAGTGATGTCAATCATGTGCAGGTAGCAGGAACAGCCCTTCTGTATATTCAGGGTCATCAGACATATTGTGGATTTTCAGTCCTTTAGCAAAACACATGTCAATCAGAATCCCTGAATCATAAGATTGCGCAATCGTCTTCTACCACTCTTGACACAAGCCGCAAACTTCACCTTGAGATCCGATGTCAACGACAAACTGCCTCATCTGGCTGATATGTGCCAAACTTGCAGCTGTCAGAGTCAGCTGCAAACACCAGCTTTGCCAATAGAAGGTCATTGATGGCTTTGACCTTGCTGAGGTGCATAACGGGTGCTGTTGACGACACAGATGTGCGAGGATGTCGTGTTTGGCCATTTTATCATGACTGTTGAACTCGGATTAACCACAGATGGTCGCCATGGTCCATACAGTCACAATGAGCGGTTTGACGATAGTTAGGATACCGATTAGCGGAAATACCACTTCCATTTGCACAGTCAATGCAGTAAGCTATAGCGTGACGCAGCGACTTGCCTGCTAGGAACTCCACTGCCGCTGTCCTGAGAACGCGGTGCCGGCTGCGGTCGCTTACTCTCGCCTTGGGCAATGTCGAAGCTATGTTGTTATTGCGGACGGTGCGTCCGTCAGCAAGACGTACTTTTGGAGACAATGCAGTGACATCTGACTGGCACAGCAACGCACGTTCCCGTTGTGTTCCTGCCTCACTCCCGAGGGGATTGCCACTGGCCATTGGAAACGCTGGCTAGGCGAAACCACTCACAACCACAGGAAAAAGCAACCCTACCAAATCAAGAAGTACAATCCGCACCTGCAGCAGTAGGGACTTCTAATGCCGTGCCGCACACGACGGTGTCGAAATTGGCCTTCCTGTATGAGGACTAAGGTGTTTGCGACCTGCATCCCCCGTTAGCCTCGCAACTAAGTTTCAGCTCAGGCCCGCATGGGATCCTCCTTTCAGGTAAAGGCAAGGGGCCAGCGATGGACATGGGTCTCCTGCAGCTCAGATCACCTGGTGGTTCTCTCGCTTCGTAGAATTACTTGACAGCCAACAAAGCCATGGTCGTTCTCACTTTCCAGCCTAGAGGAGCCAGAATTGGCCTCCGTCTCTGGATCGAGCCGCCACCTTTCGACACCCGGAGCCTCATAATCTGAATCGTGCTTATTATCAAGGTGTGCTGTCAGCTCTTCCGAAATTGAAAAAGAGCGCAACGATGCCGCCAGAACACATTGCTCGATCGCAGGCTCCTTGGACTCGTCTAGAGGACCGAGACGGTGAGAACAAGACGGCGGTCGGGACCGTTTGCTGTGCCGCCGGAAAAATTGAGGTTGGCGAGCCACTCACTGCTCAGGTATCAGGCAGACTGCTTCGAGACCACAACCCTTTCTTCGCGAATCTTCAGAGGCTCCTCCACTCTCGCCTTTACCGCTTGAGGCACAACGGGACGGCATTGGTCCTGCGAACGGCAAAGTTCACTTGCAAGAACTAACAGAGCTAGGCTTTTGGCTAGAGCACACCCGAAGGGTTGGTGGAGGCTGTGGACGCTCCAGAAGTCAAGAACAATCTGATCGGCCAAGGGCCCGGTCCTGCACGCTGCATTCCTGTGCCAGCCACCAGCGAGATATCGTGTCATACCAATCAATTCACCTTTCCCTGGAGCTTCCCTCCCACTTCTAGAGCGGCTGTCTGCGCAGACATCCATGTCATCTGTCAGGTCATTTGCTGCTGCTACGGCTTGCTAGCGCTGGTTGGTCAACTACACGCCTCCAAACCGGTCGAACTCGACTGGTGTAGCTCAGTCGCCCAACTGCTTCTCCCACCGAACGGTTTGCCTTTTGAACTAGCTGCTTGGTTGCATGTTGTCGCGGTTCTTCATGTGAACTTTGCGTCGAATACACGTGGTTGGCGCCTGGCGACTTATTCTTCTACCACCCTCACTGCCTTTTGCCTTTTGTTTTACACCAAAGCTCACAGGCTCAACTGTGGGTTTGCGCACCAGCTTGTTTGTTGTTTGACAGTCTTCCAGAAACATTCTAGTCAGCATGTCTGAGATCAAGGAAGAGGTTCAGGTCGTGGACACGGAGTTGGAAGCCAGCAATGGCCTTTCTGAGGTGAAGAGAGGCACCGACAGCGATGCCAGAGACATGTGGCGTATGGGCAAGTCCCAGGAGATGAAGGTAAGCTTCATTATGCGCATCGAATATCTGTGTTTTTGTCTGACAATCACTATAGAGAAATTTCAGGTTTATCACGATATTCGGCTTTTCCATGATTCTAATGTCATCATGGGAAACAGCACTAGGGTTCGTTTTGGCTCAACGATGGGGAAATCGTCATGCTGACACCTGATCCAGTACATCTTTCTATGCGCTTATCAACGGTGGTACCGCTGGTTTCATCTACATGCATCTCGTCGCTTGGGCGGGCTTCTTGTGTATCAACATTTCCATGGCTGAGATGGGTTCGATGTGAGCGCAATCATTTGGATCATCCCGCACGCGCACTGACACATCAATCAAGGGCACCAACATCAGGTGGTCAATACCACTGGGTCTCAGAATTTGCTCCTCGAGCGCGCCAGAAGTTCTGGTCCTTCATCATTGGTGCGTCGCCTACTCCCAAGCTGGATCTTTCTAACAAACTCCAGGTTGGCTTTGCGTGCTGGGATGGCAGACCGGTTCAGTAAACACCGCTTTCTTGAGCGGTCTCCAGATTGAAGGTCTTCTGATCCTCAACTATCCGGATATTGAGTTTCAGCGCTGGCACGGCACCATGCTTTGCATAGCAGTTGTGACTTTCTCTGTCATCTTCAACATTTTCTTGGCCAAGAAACTCCCGCTGATTGAAGGAACTGTCCTCATCATCCACGTTTTCGGCTTCTTCGCTGTCCTCATCACTCTTTGGGTTCTTGGACCTCGCGGCGACGCCAAAGAAGTCTTCACCACGTTCAACAATTACGGAGGTTGGAGCTCGCAAGGAGCAAGTACTCTTATCGGTATTTCAGCTGTCATTCTTCCGCTTCTGGGTGCCGACGCCGCTGTCCACATGTCAGAAGAACTTCGAGATGCCTCCAAGGCTCTTCCTCGAGCCATGATCTGGTCCACTGTCATCAACGGTGCCTTCGGCTTTGTCATGATCATCACCTTCTGTATGGTCCTGGGCAATCTCGACAACGTTTTGGCTTCTCCTACTGGCCAACCCTACATCGCTGTTTTCTACCAAGCAACTCAGTCATATGCCGGCACCAACGCTCTCAGCGCCATTGTCATCTTCCAGCAAATCTTCTGCAACCTTTCCATCGTCGCCACCGCGTCTCGTCAGCTTTTCGCTTTCGCGCGTGATGGTGGCGTTCCATTCGCCTCATGGGTCGCATACGTCCGACCAGGCTGGGACGTGCCGATCAACTCCATCATCGTCTCCTGGTTCATCACCGCCTTGTTGTCGCTCATCAACATCGGCAGCACCACCGCCTTCAACAACGTCGCCTCCCTCTCCATCTCTGGCGTCATGGCCAGCTACATCATCTCTATCGGCTGCTTGGCCCTCAAGCGCATCCGCAACGAGCCCCTCCTGCCCAGCAAATTCCACCTGAGCCGCGGTGTCGGTCTCGCCGTCAACCTGGCCGCTCTTTTCTTCATCTCCTTCTTCTTCGTCCTCGTCATGTTCCCCATCAACATCAACCCGACTCTCAACCAGATGAACTGGTGTGTCGTCATGTTCGCTGGCATCATCGGCTTCGCTCTTCTGCACTACGTCTTCCAGGGCCGGAAAACGTACGACGGTCCTGTCGAGTACGTTCGCAAGAGCGAGTAAAAGGAGAGGATTTTCAAAGCTTTGTTTCGGTACGGCGGCCATGCCTTTTGGGTCATCTTGAGCGAATTGAAAGGTGGACTTGTGAATGGCTTGGCTTGCGACGATGGTAGAGATGGTTAGAGCTTACGTATACACGAATGCATACCTAATCAAATGCATGCCCTGTGTCATTACGATTCTTGATGGCGATGTTTCTGTGCAACGTGCCTCAATTGTTAGAATGTGGCGCAACGCTTTCATGTTGTAGAACACGTTCTCAGCATTTGTGAGAGGGAGCCCAAACTCGAGTGTTGTCACAGAACGTGTGCATGATCGATGTAGAACTCGGCGCAAAGAAACAGGTATACATTCTAGATCAACCTCAGAAACCTTTGTCAGACGTAGGATATCACACATTACCATACTTTCCACCAGTCCGTCACCTCCCTCAGGAACCTTGATACCATCCACACATCCGTGCTCTCAACTCGACCTGCCCTCCCTCAACTTGAACTGCAAATACGGCCCCTCCTTGTCCGACACGAACCAATCCAAGATCTCAAAATCCTTCATGGGCGGCTGCACCTTCTCATCAAAGCGCATGTCGAACAGGTACACGAGACGCGCCAGCACGATGCCCATCTCCATGTACGCCATGCGGGTGCCCAGACAGCTGGCGGCGCCGGTGCTGAACGGCACAAAGGCGGAGCGCTGCTTCGCGACCAGGTCGTCCGTGACCTCGAACCCGGGGGTTTTGGAGCCAGAGATCCAGCGCTCGGGGATGTACGAGGTCGGGTCGGGGAAGTACGTCGCGCTTTGGGCCAGGACGTAGATAGGCACTTCGACGTCGGTGCCCTGTGGGACGTGGACGGTGTCGACCGTCGCGCCGCCGGACAGGGTGCGGCGGGTCAGAGGGCCCGGGACCGGCGGGGCCATGCGCATGCCTTCTTCCGCGCAGGCGCGGAGGTAGGTGCAGCTCGAGAGCGCGGGGCCGGTGTGGATGTCGTCGACGCTGGAGAAGGCGTTATCGATTTCTGCGCGGAGTTTGGCAAGTTTTGTTGGATGGCGGTTGAGGTAGAAGAGGGTGGAGGAGAGGGCGGTCGAGGTTGTGTCGGTGCCGGCTACGACGAGGAGGAGGGCCTCCGAGGTGTAGGCGTGCAGGGGTAGGGCATTGCCCTCGTCGTCCCGGGCTTTGAGGACGTGGTGGAAGAAGTCCCTGCGGACGTTTGCTTTGTCGTCGTTGGCTTCGAGCTCGGATTCGAGTTTTTGACGTCTCGTCACGAGGTCCTGAAGGTGCATGCGGAGGACCCAGCGATTCTTGTACGTCTCGGGTGAGAGCAGCTTGAGGAGACTCTGTGTTCGAAGAATGGGTATGAACCAGGAGATGATTGGAATGTATGCCATCTGTTTTTCTGTCAGGGACAGGTCGAAATATGGATACTAGGTACTTACTCTTTGTGCCATCCTGCTGCCTTCAACGCAGAGGTGGACGAATTCGTGATCTCCAGCGTTGACGGCACCAAACGGCTTGCCAAAACACAGCTCACCAAACACGTCAAGGGTCAAGAGATTGGTCCAGAGACTGAGGTTTTTGGTCTCGCTCCACCCATCTGTAGATTTGTCGGCGCCTTTCTGCAGTGCAGAAGTCCAGTTCCGTATCTGGCCCAACATGAATGACTCAGCGGATTTGAGAGCACCATCGGTGAAGGCGTGACCCATGATTCTGCGTCGCTGTGTATGTTCGCGTTTGTCTATGAGCTGTTGAAGATGCGATGCATTGGTGACCTGTCTGCTGTATTCAACAAATCCCGACTTGACAACATTGGCATTGCGGTCAGTTGTGATATCGTGAAATGCTTGTGCTGAATCAAAAGACAATGCGTTCGGGCCTATTCGCACAATGTGACCTGCCGATGCCAGTGGACATTAGTTACCGATGGACTTGAAAATAAGTAATAAACTAAGTGATAAGGCCTTTGGAGAATATGAAGAAGGCGAGGGCGGACGATATGGCGGCAGTGTTGACTGAATAACAGTATACTGACCATGTTTGCGATGGAGATCTTGAAGGATGATGTGTCGCCTTCCTCCTCTGGCTGCTATGCCATTTGGCCATCCCGATACCCTCCAGGACAGTGGGCCAGGATATCTGGCAAGAGGGTGGAGCGTCAGACGATAAATGGTGACAAGCACAAAATATATCGGAATGGCAGCCACAGCCACTCTAAGAACGTCCCACGATAGCATTATAGCGTGGTGCCTTCAACAAGACGAGGAGTCAGTGAGAGAGTTGAAGTAGATAATGCACATATTCATCTGCATGAGCATGGGACCTGACCAGAGTCGTGATGGATGCGGCACCCCACCAATGAGTGCGCAACCCTGGTCTGCAACCTGATCACCGTGTACTGGGTGTGCCTGAGAAATGTCACACTGGACGCCCCTCTCTCCCACGGGGGAGACCAACGCTTGACACCTGCAGGCGGCACACAGCCCTCCGCATCGGACTTTGCCTTAACAGGGAGCAGCACCGGGCGAGACCGTGTAATCGTCGACGACAGAGGTTGCGCCTATTTGTACAGGCTACCTCTTCTGACACGCTTGTCGATCATGTCGATTGTACTCAGCAACTCGCGCTGACTGACATTTATGCTCGGTTTGGATCTGCCACAGTAAAAGGCAGTACTCGCGTCATGAGAATGCGTAATGGGAAGTTCTGGAGCCTAGTCAGTTGGTTAAATAAGCACTGAAGACGTAGCTTCACAATAGCTGTCAAAAATGGAAACCTTCTTCGCGCATTGAAAATTGAGCGCCATTCAGCTCAGTGTATCAGTCCAGTGATGTCTTGCACGAGTTAGGCGAGCATGTCTGAACGGCCTGAAGGATTTAGCCATCATCATCTACGTAAGCAATCGTCACTCCGGCGACCTAGTCTAACGACCGTCCAGGCTTTACTCTGCAGAATTGCACCCATTTGCTGTGTGTGTGTCCTCCGTCTGATCCTGCTGATGACAAAGTTTGGTAAACCTTACTGTCACGTTACGAGTTTCTGGATGTTCTAGTCCCAGGCATTTCTGATACCCCAGCAATGCTCGTTGATACATACGCTTCGCCATCTCGACTCGACCTTGACGCTCGTACATCACGCCAAAGTTAGTGACTAGCAGCATGGTCGAAGGATGGTTGTCACCCACTGCATTTTCATATTCAACGAGAAGCTGCTCGTATATTATTTCGGCCCGGCCCAGCTCGTCTCGCCGGCAGCATAAGTTGGCCAGACAGTGCTTCGAGTCAAGAGTCGAAGTGTGATTTGGCCCCAGAGCTTGCTCTCGTCCCATCAACGTTCTTTGGTACATCCGTTCAGCATCATCGAACATGCCCAGCTCAACGTACAGATTACCAAGGTTATTGATGGTCGTAAGAGTTGAGGTATGGTCTGGGCCCAACACCTTCTCCTTCCCAGCTAGTGCTTGCTGGAACATCTGCTCAGCCTCTTCAAGCCTGCCCTGATCAGCATACAAGAGGCCGAGATTGTTAACTGTCACAAGTATTGAGGTATGATCGGGTGGTAGTGTGATCTTGTACCCAGCCAATGCTCGCAGGTACATTCGCTCGGCATGGTCAACTTTGCCCTGTGTAGCGTACAGAAGACCAAGATTGTTGACCGTCATGAGGGTCGAGGTACTGTCTGTACCCAACGCTTGTTGCCGCCCGATCAATGCTCGTTGGTACATCCGCTCAGCCTCGTCAAGCCTACCCTGGTCAGCATATAAATTTCCAATGTTGTTGACTGTGTCGAGAGTTGAGACGTGCTCTAGACCCAGTTCTTGCTCCCGCCCAAACAACGCTTGCTGATATTCTTGCTCGGCGTTATCAAGTTTGCCTTGGGCACGATGCAAAAGGCCGAGGTTGTTAATTGTCATCAAGGTTGAGATATGCCGCGGCCCCAGTGTATCATTAAACCCAGCCAGTGCCTGTTGATACATCCGCTCGGCCTTGTCGAACTTGCAGCGCGTATAGTGCAAGAGGCCAAGGTTATTGATTGTCGTGAGGGTCGAGGTATGGTGTGGTCCCAGCACTTTCTCCTCCTCAGCTATCACTCGCTGATACAATTGCTCTGCGGTCGAATACTGAGTGTGTTGGCTCAGTACGTCTGCAATGAGAGCAAACTGCGTAAGATGGTCAACCGAAATCACATTCGCGTCTGTAAGCCAATGGAACTGCCCTATTGTGAATCGTAATGCGTGGCGAGTTAATCGAGCATATCGCAACTTCCCTAGTGCCTCCCAATCATGATGTTCCTCGTCAATACAGCCTGTCACGCATCTCACGGCATACCAGAACATTTCTTCGCTATGAATTCGATTGAGGCAGGCCAGACTCCAGTCGTGGACGCAGTTACGCATGCTGTAAGATCTTGTCATAGGGTGAGGCTCTACCAAACAGTACTCCACAAGTGTGCCCATGATGTTTTCAAAGTCGATACGTTCACGTATCACCTCTTGAATCCAGCATGGTGAAAGGTTATCGAGCCCCGCATTCAATAGTTCGAACCAGATTTCTTGATTGTCAAAATAAGCGAGAAGCTTTAGGACTTTTGCAGCAAGTGGATCGTCGTGCTCAATTCGAGAATAAGTCAAGTCCCACGTTGTATGTAGAGTTCTGTGTGCATATTCTTCCAATTTAAGTGCTCGTCGGGGATCGACGACGAAACGTTGCTCGTATGCTTCGAGATACTCGGACAATGTTAACGTTGTTTTTCGTAGGTAGGCTCCAGCTGTAGCCAGTGCAAGTGGAAGCCCAGCCAGGCGTTCTGCTAGTCGACGAGCCTGGGGATCTACGTGAGATGGTATAAGTGTGAGAATAAATGCATCCGGAAACGTAGGATCTCGAAGGGGCTGAACCCACCTTGTTGTACATTGTCCCGTTGTGACCGGTTTTGTAGAATCTGTACGCTCTCGTCGACATTTTTAATCGTCGAGACTCGAATCTTTGACATGCGCTGACCTCCAATGAGATCGGGTAGCCGGGTCGTAATGATGATTGTTCCATTACACGTATTTGGCATGTAATCCGCAATGGCGAAATGATCTGGATTGTCGTAGTTGTCATAAATCAGTAACCATCGTGCATTTCGCGCGTCTGATAACCACCTGAACACAATTCTGAGAGCCTTCTCATCATCTAATTTCCGTGTCGATGCTGCTGTAAGCAACGTTTCAGCAATAGTTCGGAAACTAGCCACTAGCGTGAGCTTGCTCGTTGCGTTAAGCCACAAGACTGAGGTGTAGCTAGCATGATGCTGCCGAGCGTAAGCTATGGCCAGTTGTGTCTTGCCTATTCCACCTAGACCGCCCAGTATAAGTCGTCGTTGTTCGCCAGCTGGTTCGCCTGGTAGCAGGAGGTTTTCGATCCGTTTGAGCTCCTCGATGCGTCCAACAAAGCTTGATTGTTCTATAGATGGAGCTGAATTGAGACAGAGACCAAACCTTCTGGGTTCATCTATTTCTGAGCAGCCTTTCACTCGGCATGCAGCACCAGGTTGCACGCCTGCAGTATCATCAGGGACAACGTCTCCGAAAGCGTGCCCTTGATGGTTTGAGAGTGATGAGTTCTGTGCTTGTCCTAGCTGTAATCGAGCCAGGGCTCCCAGAATCCGGTTACCGGCATCGACATGCTGAGTGGTTTGGTGCAAGACAAGGAGATCAATATCTCGGTGTATCCTTTTTACCGCTGCTCGTACATCTCCATCCTTAGTTAAACTCCGAAGTGCCTGTACTGCTCGGCAAACACGTGAAGCACCGGAAGAAGGAGTGATACTTGACAGACATGTCTCGACTATCTTTAGTTGTGCAGAAGTACTGCAGATGAGAGATCGAATGGCTCCGGACGCCTCTTCGGAGAGACTACCTGTATCAACCTGCTGTTTAATGAGTGTCAGTGTTGAATTGAGCAGTGGCAGTCGCTTTTGGAGAGATCTGAACGACTCGGGCACTTCAGACGCCTCGTCCCTGAACTCGTGAAGTCGCGCAGAAATTCTCACTCCTAGGTCCACGAGCGATGCAATAGACGCAACGAGACCGATGACCGCCGCTGCTTCAGCCATGGACAGAATGTTTGGAAGTCATTGCCAGAATGCTGATGCTGAGTATGGCACCAATTAAATACTGAAAAAACCGGTCGTTGCAATGCTGCTAAGGCGCATCAATAAGGCAAACACCGGGCAACGCCTGATTCACCAAAAACCACCCGCATGACGATGTTATATCTACAAATGCTGTCAGTAATCGTTGCTTACATTTGCCACAATTGAACGCGACAAAGTCGCTGGAAGAGATCACTAGTATGAGAGTCATATTCCTGCAGCGACTTGGATGCTTCAGGTGAGAGGACTGTGATTATTTCCCGTGCCCAGCCTGCGATCACCTCATTGCCAGGTAATGTGTTCGACAAGATCGGTCGAATCTAGATGAGCAATCGAGTTGTTGAAGTACTTGCCTGCGTGCAGCAAATGTATATCTGCCAATATCGCCCTTGTTGGCTGGAGATAGAGTCAACAAGAAATCTCATCGATCCACATGGAAAGGTCGCAAGATGGCTCGTCTAACTTTCAATCAATTCGCATTAAAATAGCTTGACATCTCAGAAGGGCTGGATGTGTCGCAATCCTGCTCTAGATCATGTGATTTGCAGTGTAATCTTCTTTTGGCCTTATTCTTGAAGCTGGTCTGTAGGGATTTGATACTGCAAGTCGAAAGTAGGTTCACCTCACACGCCTCTGATACGTGCAGACAGAACAAGATGAGAACGAACACGTTATCTGAGACTCTCATCCAAAACTCGTGCGAGCATCTCGAGTGTTCGCTTTGTACAGAGTTGCATCATGCTTCTTTGTGATATCAATGACCACGACCGTTCTAAGCACTTTTGCGTTGGCAGCTAACATACTCAAAGATTATCTGGAACCCAATATCATACACATGCGATGTAATTGGAAGTCGAATCTCGATGTTGTTCGCAGTCTTCAGTGACCATCATTGATACGTACCGTTGTATATAAGTCATAACACATGGCTAAAGCGGCGCGTCGGTGTCCTCTCCATCGCGGCGATTCCAAGCTGGGTTTAGTTCAGGCATGACCTGCACTGGTACGCCATTATCGATAAGCATGAGGCCGAACGCCAAAAAAAAGTTCGCTGTCCATCGCGTTGCATTCAAAATTTTTGGGACGAGGGAGGGCCCCCGCCTAAATATCAGGTGGTCCCAATCATTCTGAAATTTTCAGACCGTTCTGTTCCTACTTCTACCTCTTGCTTTCGGACAACGATAGAAACTTCTAAAGTGGGCGCTGGTCGCATTCAGGAACTTTTCGCTGTGCCGTACGTTCAGCGAAAGTCCCGCGCAATTTCGTCGTTCCTTGCATGCGCCTGTGAGAGCCACGGAGCACCAGGCTACAATCTCATACCACAACTATCCTGCCAATTCCCTGCACAGTACACAGACGTTGAGTGGGTGCCAACAGCAAACCTGAGCTTTTCGTTTGTGGATTATGCCACACCGAGAGTCACCTCCGCCGGCATCGACTATGGCCAACATCGCAGTCTCGAAATCTTCCTACTCGGGCGTCCCCGCTACAGCCGAAGAGTTGAACGGTGTTCTCTCGACTTGCCTCAACACCGATAATGCACAGACTTCACTAGACGCTGCATATGCTCTGACGAACCTCCTCATTCAATCTACTGGTATCCGAACCGTTTACGAGTTTAAGCCGCTCCTGCAAGAGGTCAAGAAGGCGGCAACAGATAAGAAGAATGGCGCAAAACGAGAAAGCGCCATGTTCATCCTTGGTGCCATGTTCGAGCGTTTCCCGCGAGAGCAGCCACTGAGTGAGGTGGCATTTTTGGTCAAGGATGGTGGCTTACTGAACCTTGTCTTGGACTGTCTGGCCGACAAGGGTCCGTCGGTGAGAGAATCTGCTCAATATGCTGTGGACGAACTGTTCAAGAATCTCTCACCGGAAGCAATGGTTGTTGGGTTACTGCCTGCATTGCAGAAATATCTCTCCAAACCGACCGGCAAATGGCAAGGCACGGTAGGAGCGTATACCCTAATGGGCAAGATGGCAGACAAAGCGCAGATGGGCACAGGCACCAAGGAAGAAGAGCAAGCCAAGGACGTTCTAAGAGAGTCTATGGGACGTACACTAAAAGAATTGATCCCGATCGTTGAAGGTGGTATGCACGACCTAAAAGCTGAAGTTTCAAAGGCTGCGACCAAGACAATGTCTTCGTTGACAACATTGCTGCAAAACGACGATGTCGCTCCGAGAATACCTCTTCTCCTTGATACTATGAAGAACCCTTCCGTTCAGACCTTACAGAAGGCCATTCATGGTTTGTCACAAACCACTTTTGTTGCAATCGTTACATCGCCCGTCCTCGCTCTGCTTACACCACTGTTGGAGAGATCTCTGAATACACCAACAACTTCGCAAGAAGTGCTTCGACAGACAGTCGTGGTAGTGGAGAATTTGACAAAGCTTGTTCATGATCCGATCGAGGCACGCACGTTTTTGCCAAAATTAAAGCCAGGTGTCCAGAAAGTCAAGGACAACGCATCGCTCCCAGAAGTGCGAGAACTCGGTACTCGAGCAGTTGACGTCATGAATAAAGCAATGGGTGAGGACAAGGACGGAGTGACCAATGGTCAGATTGCTAGAACCACAACCGAAGACGTTCTATCAGTTCTGGATGCTCAGATCAAAGCTCAAGGCGGAATTCAGCCTCAGAATGCCAGCATCTGGGAGGCTGGGAGAGTTTATGTTTCTGAAATGGTCAAGGAGGACATCAACATTCGAATGCTACACAGAATCCCCTCATGTGTGGGCCCGTATTTGAAGTACATCTTTTCGGATGACCAATGTTCAGCAATCTCAAGCGCTATCCATCAGCATTTCGTCGAAGAAGACCAGAAGAAGTACGGCGTACCAGTCAAAGAAGACGATGGTGAAATTGAGATCGTCAATGCTGAATTCTCATTGGGATATGGCGGTATGCTGCTTCTTTCACACACAAACCTTCGTCTGCTCAAAGGTCACCGTTACGGTCTTTGCGGAAGGAATGGTGCAGGAAAGTCCACTCTCATGAGAAGTATTGCGGAGGGAAAGCTAGAAGGATTTCCACCAAAAGAAGAGGTGAGAACATGCTTCGTTGAGCACAACCAAGGAGAAGACGCAGAAATCAGCATTCTTGAGTATTGTCTGAAGGATGCTGAGATTGCTTCTGAGGGCAAGGAGCGAATCTCAGAAGTCTTAGCACAGGTTGGCTTCACAGCGGGACCAGATGGCCGCCAATCGCACAAGGTTGGATCGCTCTCTGGTGGCTGGAAGATGAAGCTTGCTCTTGCAAGAGCCATGTTGATGCGAGCAGACGTCTTTCTGCTCGACGAACCTACTAATCACCTCGATGTTGCCAACGTGAAGTGGCTCGAGGAATATCTACAGACGCATACCGAAATTACCTCTCTAATTGTTTCTCACGACTCTGGCTTTCTTGACGCAGTCTGTACCGATATCTACCACTACGAGAGCAAGAAGTTGATCTGTTATAAGGGCAACTTGTCAGATTTTGTCAAAGTCAAGCCTGAGGCCAAGTCATACTACACTTTGTCGGCATCCAATGTGCAATTCAAATTTCCCCCTCCAGGCATTTTGAGCGGAGTCAAGTCCAGCACTCGATCCATTTTGCGAATGACAAATTGCTCATACACATATCCTGGTGCGAGCAAACCCTCACTATTCGATGTATCATGCCAGCTTTCTCTCTCGTCCCGCGTGGCCATCATCGGTGCTAACGGTGCTGGCAAGTCCACACTCATCAAGCTTCTGACTGGTGAGACGATCCCTCAGACAGGGAAGGTTGAGAAGCATCCCAATCTGAGAATTGGTTACATCAAACAACACGCCCTCGAGCACGTCGAGATGCACATGGAAAAGACTCCTAACCAGTACCTGCAGTGGCGATACGCCAACGGTGACGATCGTGAAGTGCTCATGAAACAAACTCGTATCTTGACCGATGAGGACAAGGCTCAAATGGAAAAATGGATTGATCTCAAGGATGGCCGCGGAGGCAGGCAGCTGGAAGCTCTGATAGGACGACAGAAATACAAGAAGTCCTTCCAATACGAGATCAAATGGAAGAACATGATTCCTAAATTCAACACCATGGTGTCCAGAGAGACCTTAGCGGAGTGGGGTTACGTCAAACTCATTCAAGAGTTCGATGATCACGAGTCATCGCGAGAAGGTCTGGGCTATCGAATCCTTGAGCCTAAGGTCATCTCTAAACATTTCGAGGATGTTGGACTCGACCCCGAGATTGCCAACCACAACGAAATCTCAGGTCTGTCCGGAGGGCAGAAAGTCAAAGTCGTCCTGGCGGGTGCTATGTGGAACAACCCTCATCTACTGGTTCTGGATGAACCA
>JAOSBN010151411.1:0-23799 GCA_027563595.1 Erythroxylum suave | reverse complement strand
TTTTGGGATGAATTGGAACTAATTTGACTTATCTCTATGTGAATTTTGAGCTTTATTTGGTTAATTCTCACACAATTCAACTTTATTGCTTATTAGGTACAATTGGATAGATTTTTGGGGCAAAAGGCATAACCTTTGTTGTAGTTATCAGATTAAGGCCATTCAAGTACACTTTCGAAGACGACTCTGAGTTCTAAAACTTCTATGAAGACCTCGAGGAGAGATTTTTCCTTCTAAAGGGTCAAAAGTGCACAATCCTGAAGATACCCAATGTATGTCTACCCAATAGACATCAGGTCCCTCCAAACAGACATGAGTAGAGAAGGAAGACATGTAGACCTGTGAATGTCCTCTTAATGGAAATTCATTGTCCAAAACTGCTCTAGAGACTCGAGAAGGTCTGCCCAGTGGACATTAAGTCCACCTAACAGACTTTGATGACACTGTTACAATCGTTATTCCCCTGTTTAGTAAAAACTAGGTTTCTTTGACCTCAAGACACTATAAATACTCATTTTGAAGACCTAATAAGGGTTTTGGCATTGAAAACGAGGCAAAGAGATTGGAGGCACTCAAAATAGAAAATAAAAGGAAGAAGGAGGATTGCATCAAGATTGGAAGCAAGCTTGTTTTGTCTTCTCTCTCTACCTTGTCTTGAATGTTGATAGTTTCTATGTATTTTGATCCTTTTATGATGTGTTATAACTAAACCCCATTTAGGGTTAGGGATGTAGCTTATTTTGGAGATCGATTGATGTTTTATAGAATGATTGGTGTTGAATGAAAGTTCTTGGGTTATATTTATCTTTCTTGAGCTTCATTGTTGTTTCTATGCTTGATTCACCATAGATGCAATCTTAGGAATCATATGATGGACTAAGAGGTGAGGTATGATTTATGCATTAGGAAGATAAACACATTAGATTTAGAGATAGAGATATCCTAAAGTAGTGTGATAACTTATGGTTGCTTATTCTTAATGAATATGACAAGTTAGGTTTCACATTGAGAAATGGTAATCAATTAGTTAGATATTTTTATATGTCTTGAGAGAGAATATAAATGAATTTGTGCAATTGTTATTATAACTTGTCATTCATTCAATTCCATAATTTATCTATTAATCTCCTAAATTGGTGAACCCCCAAAGCCCTAAAACTTAATCATTAATTTTTAATTGTTTGTTTATTCCTAGTCTTTACAATTGATTGTTCACTCAAATCAAATCAACTTTTGAGTTTCTTGTCATTTTGGTTTAAGTAATTAGGATTAATTGAGTAGTGAGTATTTTGGTCCTTGTGGGATACGACCTTGGAATGCTTGACGTGTAAGTACTAGGAACGATTCTGTGCGGTTGCGGATTTTATCGACTAAGTTTTTGGCGCCGTTGTCGAGGACTAATTTATATTTGTTGTTATTAATTCTAGTTATTTTTTATTTTTATTTTACCTTAAGTTTTCGTCCATTAATCACTTTTAAACTCTTTTCTCTTTGTTCTATTTTAGGAGCTACACTTAAGGCATTTAAGAAATCGAAACAACAATCAGCTAATTGAATTGAATCCTGAAATCGAACGCACTTGTAGAAGAATAATGCCCAAAGAAGAAGAGAGATGGCAAATAATAATCAAAATCCAATTATGGATGAAGAGCAAGAGATGGGGAACAAACAATTCAACAGAGGACATCAGGATGAATTGGTGGTTGTTAACCCTACGATGAGAAGAATTGGAGATTATCAGATGCCATTCATTACTGTCAATGTTTCTTGCATTTAATTGATTGCGCCAGCAAGGAATTATGAGTTGAAGTAGATTCATCTATTGATGTTGCCGCAGTTTAATGGAATGGCGAGTGAAGATGCTCTAGCTTTTATGAGATACTTTTTATGCTACAGTTCAAACTCTTCCATTGTATGGATTATTGGAAGATGAGTTAAGGCTAAGGTGTTTTCCCTATTGCATGAAGGGATTAGCAAGAAACTGGTTGTTGAGCTTGGAGGTAGATTCCATTGATACTTGGGATAAAGTGACGGAGACTTTCATAATGAAGTGGTACCCAGCCTATAAGACTCTTGAACTAAGGAAGATGATATACTGGTTCTCGTAGAAGGAAGGAGAAAAATTTTGTGAAGCATGGGAGTGATTTAATGATCTCCTCAACCAATGTCCTCACCATGGATTTAACACTTACTCCTTGACTTAGTTCTTCTACTATGGTCTCACCGATCACAATCAAACTTTGATGGATTTAAATGCTGGTAAGAATATTAGTAATCTGAGTTCCCAAGAGTTATGGAATATTTTCAAGAAAGTTGTGGAGAACTCACATTGTAAGGTGACTAAGAGTAAGGCTACTATTCTTAATGAAGTGGGATCTAGATTTGACATGGCTTACCAAGCTGTTGAGATAAACAAGAAGTTCAATATGTTGATGAATGACAACAAGTCTAGTAGGGATCCTTGCAATCTTTGTGGTAGATTTGGGCATACAACAATTGGTTGAATGAAAATTGAAGCAATAATGCTGAAGGAAGAGGTGAACTATGTTGGTAGAAAAGCTAGGCCAGAGATTTGATCCTTTCTCGACCACCTACAATGAAGGCTGTAAATTTCATCTGAATTTTTCATGGAGAAATCAAGAGGCTACAAAACCAATGGGACCACCTGGGTTCCAAGTGCCACAAAAACAACAGTATTTAGCTCCTTCATCTTTTTCACAACAACAAGCCCCTTCCCCTATGGAGAAAAAATGGATAGGCTTGAAGATATGTTTTCTTAACTTATGAGCAAAATGGATCAAAGTGCTCAAGCTAGCTCCCAAGTCATGAATAGAATGTAGTAGAACATTTAGTCGAACTAAGCTGCCATTACAAATTTAGAGGTGCAAATTAGTCAAGTGGAAAAAGAGGTAAGTGAAAGCTACCAAACAAGATTGTATGGCAATTTGTTTGAGGAGTGGTAAGGTGGTAGAAGGTGTGGTTCCTAAGAAGAAGGAAGCTAAGATAAGTGAAACAAAGGATGCTGAAATTATAAATTTGGATGAAGAAGAAGAGCCTAAGGAAACCGAACCAAAGAACGACCCCTCACCAAGTTCAGAATTTTCCTTTGTGCCACCCATATCATACCCCAAAGGGTAAGGAAGAAGCTTGATGATTCCAAATTTCAGAAATTCTTGACCTTTTCATAAAGATCTATAGCAATATCCTTTTCACCGAAGCACTTGTTGAGATGCCTGCTTACACCAAGTTCTTAAAGGAAATCATATCCAATAAAAAGAAGAAGGATAATTTTATGATGATAGCCTTAACTGAGGAATGTAGTTATATTTCACAAAATAAATAACCCCCTAAGTTAAAGGATCCAGGGAGTTTCATTATTCCTTGTCACTTTGGTACTTCTAATGTTTTTCAATGCTCATGTGACTTAGGTGCAAGTATTAATCTTATTCTTTTATCTCTCCATAATAGGCTTGGAACCAATTACAATTTCATTGCAACTTGTTAATAGATCAATTCGATATCCTATTGGTATAGTTGGGGACCTATTAGTGAAGGTTGGTAAGCTAATAATTCCATCTAAATTTGTTGTGCTTGAGATAGATTTTGATATGCAAGTTCTTATAATCTTAGGAAGACCATTCTTAGCCATTAGTGGAGCATTGATTGACATCCCGGATGGTAAGTTGACCTTGAGAGATGGTGATGAGGAAGAGGTGTTTAATATTTTCAAAGTTTTAAAGGGACCCTCTTTCGATGAAGTCATGCAGAGGATAGATGTGAGTGATTCTCTGACACTTGAATCTATTCCTAAATTAATGTATGATGATGCTTTAGAGACATGCCTAGCTTTAGGAATAGATGAGAGTGAATTGGATGATGGGTTAATGGAATATGCATATAGATTGCAAGGTAATGGTTTTAGGTATATACCTCAAATTGAAGAATTGACCCCTCCTAAACCAAAATTGTCACCTTCATTGTTGAGTCCACCAAAACCTGAATTGAAACAGCTTCCAGTTCATTTGAGGTATGCATTCTTAGGAGAATCAAATACTTATTCGGTTATCATTTCTTCTTCTTTCAATTCCTCTTAAAAAGAGAAGATATTAAAGGTGTTATGTGAACATAAAACAGCTATTGCATGGAGTATTGCTGACATAAAGGGAATTAGCCCTTCTATTTGTGTTCATAGGATTTTGATGAAAGAAAATCACAAAACTAGTGTGGAAAATCAAAGGAGGCTCAATCCTAACATGAAGGAAGTTGTGCGATCTGAGGTACTTAAATTACTTGATGCTGGAATTATCCATCCTATTTTTGATAGCTCTTGGATAAGTCCTGTACAGGTAATACCAAAGAAAGGTGGCATAACTGTCATCTCTAATGATAGCAATGAGTTAATTTCCATTAGTGTTGTGATAGGGTGGAGGGTTTGCATAGACTATAGGAAGTTAACTGCAATAATTAGGAAAGATCACTTCCCTCTACCCTTTATTGATCAAATGTTGGAAAGAATAGTGGGGCATGATTATGACTACCTTTTAGATGGTTATTCAGGGTATAACCAAATTCCCATAACCCCAGAGGATCATGAGAAGACCACCTTTATTTACCCCTATGGCATATTTGCGTATCATAGGATGCCTTTCGGTTTATGCAATGCTCCTGCCACTTTTCAACATTACATGATGTCCATATTCTCTGACATGGTAGACAATATAATTGAGGTATTCATGGATGACTTATTTTTGGTTCTTCTTTTGAAGCATGTTTGTTCAATCTAGAACAGGTTCTACAGAGATGTGAAGAAACCAATCTTGTGCTAAATTAGGAAAAGTGCCATTTTATGGTAATAGAAGGGATCATCCTAGGCCACAAAATTTCCAACGATGGAATAGAGGTGTATTCGGCTAAAATCGAAGTCATTAATAAGTTACTACCTCCCAATTCGGTTAGAGCAATAAGGAGTTTCCTTGGGCATGCAGGGTTTTATAGAAGATTTGTTAAGGATTTTCCCAAGATTTCTAAACCCTTATGTGCTTTGTTGTAAAATGAAGTCCCTTTTGAATTTATTGATGAGTATCTTGATGCTTTCAACAGGTTAAAGAAGGAACTTACCTCAGCTCCTATAATGGCTGCACCGAATTGGAATCTCCATTTTGAGCTGATTTGTGATGCTAATGATTATGCACTTGGGGTTGTCCTAGGACAAAAATAAGATAAGAAATTACATGTCATTTATTATGCTAGCAAACTTCTTAATGATGCTCAAGTTAATTATGCTACTACAGAGAAAGAATTGCTAGCAGTAGTTTTTGCATTTGATAAATTTCGATCTTTTCTTGTTGGGTCCAAAGTCATTGTTTATACTGACCATTTTGCCTTGAAATATTTACTTACAAAAAAGGATGCCAAACCAAGGTTGATCAGATGGATTTTACTCTCGCAGGAATTTGATATGGAAATTAGAGACAAGAAGGGATTCGATAATTTTATAGCTGATCATCTTTCGTGACTTGAGCAAGGTGACAAGATAGAAGCTGAACTGATTAATGACACCTTCCCTGATAAGAATCTGTGGGCTTTTAAGGGAAATGTTCCTTGGTTTGCTGATCATGTCAAATTTCTGATGTCCAACATTATCCCAAGTGATTATTCATACCATAAGAGAAGGAAATTCTTATTTGAGGTAAGGAATTACTTTTTGGAAGACTCATTGCTCTTTAGGAAATGTGTTTATGTGATAATAAGAAGATGTATACCTGATGAGGAGATGCGGTCAGTATTGTATCATTGCCATGGTGCTAACAAAATGGTAGCAAAGGATTTACAATATGGTTTTTATTAGCCTACTCTTTTTAAGGATGCTAAAACTTTTGTTATGGCATGTGATAGATGTCAAAGAATAGGGAACACTGATAGGAAGCACGGGATGCCTCAATCAAGGATTTTAGAGGTTGAGCTTTGTGATGTATGGGGCTTAGAATTTATGGGATCGTTTCCAGTATCCTTTGGGAATGAATACATCCTTGTGGCGGTTGATGATGTGTCAAAATGGGTGGAAGCTACAGCTTTGTCAAACAACACAGGAGTTAGTGTTGTGAAATTTATCAAGAAGCACATATTTTCAAGGTTTAGAGTTCCGAGAGTTATAATCAGTAACAATGGGATGCCTTTTCAGAATCATCAGTTTAAATATCTATTGGCAAAATACGGGTGCCACTTCAAATTTGGAACCACTTACCAACCTCAAACTAGTGGGCAAGTCGAGGTATCAAATAGAGAAATCAAACAAATCTTAGAAAAAATTGTTAATACCTCAAGAAAGGTTTGGGCATTGAAGCTTGATGACGCTCTCTAGGCATATATGACATCATACAAGACTCCTTTGGGTATGTCCTCATGCAGGTTAGTCTTTAGGAAATCTTGCCATCTTCTGATTGAAATTGAGCTCAAAGAGTTATGGGCAATCTAAAAATTGAACTATGATCTCAAAGAGGCTGGACAAAGGAGACTGATGGAATTGAATTAATATGACGAATTTCGCCTCGATGCTTTTAAGAATGCTTGACTATATAAGGAGAGAACCAAAGCTTTCCATGACAAGCATATCCTTTGGCGAGAATTTAAGCCTGGTCAAAAAGTATTATTGTTTAACTCTCGTTTGAAATTGTTTCCAAGGAAATTGCGATCAAGATGGTTTGGACCTTTCGTGGTGACCAAGTTACACCCACATGGAGTCGTGGAGATTGGAAAGGATGAGCAACCACCCTTCATGGTCAATGGGCAACGACTCAAGCACTACTTTGAGGGAGAGATGGTTGGGTACATTTTCACATTCACATTCAAACATTGACATCATGGTGGCTTAGTCCAGTGGAGGACACTAAACTTAGCACTTGTTGGGAGGCAACCTAACATTTCTAACCCTTTGTGTTATTTTCTTAATTTCATTATTTCATTTTTCTCATATCTTATTATTCTAGTTTATTGTGTGTTGAATAGGGCTAGTGTGTATAAGACATTCTAATGAAACCTCCTAGTAGCAAGGGGAATAGCAT
Organism: Erythroxylum suave; assembly: GCA_027563595.1. Lineage (NCBI taxonomy): Eukaryota > Viridiplantae > Streptophyta > Magnoliopsida > Malpighiales > Erythroxylaceae > Erythroxylum > Erythroxylum suave. The sequence continues at coordinate 16,738 of JAOSBN010151411.1, read as the reverse complement.
GATCATGACTCATCGATCCTAGAGGTAAGACCCATGCTACGTGTGGGGGAGGTAAGTCTCTTTGTTTCATTTGAAAATTTTATTATTTTCATTCATACATCATGCTTTTAGTCCTATGGTATCATTGAGTAGTTTGAAGGGGCAAAATAGGAGTGAACTAAGTTAGATAAGCACAAAAAAATCTAAGGAGGTCCACTTAGCAGATAAAATGTCCGTTTAACGGACATTACTCAGCTTTTGAAACTCTAGAGACCCGAGAAGGTCCACTTAGCAGAAGTTTAGACCTAAAAAGGTTCGTTTAAAGGACATTGTTCTTGCTCAGTTTTAAAAAAACCCTTTTTCCCTTTCTTTCCCTCACTCACCCTGCGTTTCCCCCATTTTCTTTCTCTCACCTTCATGCCACTCTCTTATTGCAACCTTCCCGCACCTTTTTTGCCTTTTTGCCTCATTTTCTCACGTTTTCCTCTTGTCTTCTCTTCTTCCACTCCTTGGTGGCGTGTCAAACTAACAAAAATAAATTCCTACTCTAGAACACTTAAATGGGCAAAGTGGTGAATATGGTCGAACCACAGAGACCAGTGTAGCAATTGTTTATTTGTGCAAAATCAATAAAAATAAATATAATTGATTTAGGTATTGATTAATTTTAGAAAACGAAATTATGCATAAAGAAATTAAAAATAAAGATTGAAAACAATATAAAGAGGCCTAGCTAAGGTACTCCTCTATTCAATACTGTAATCCGATCATAGACTCAAACACATAAATTCAGTTCGTTCTTATGGACAAAGTTATAGCAGACAATGAACAACACATATCAACCAATCCATTTATAACTATCTGATAACCCCAAGTAAAGCTCCGCAGATTATTACTCTAACCAATTAGACTATTTCTGAGTAAAGCTCTGTAGAATATAATCTATGACAGCAGTAGACTCTAATGGGCCTTTGTCTTAACCAACACAACCAGAGAAGCCATAATCTGTTTAGACTAAATTATTTAATCTCACTAATTTCTTAATTGAAATTAATTCACCACTTCGATAGACAGAAATCATGGATTCACTAATCTATTCAGCAATTTATTACCAAGTCAATCAATTAACAGGTCTCATTAATTAACAAACACGACAACAATAAATTGATTAAAGTGTAGAGATCAAACAAATATAAGAGATAAACAAAAGCATTCAAACTAAAAGAGTCTCATGAATTACATTAATCGAACATTAGATACCTTGTCTAGATGAAGAGTTAGCCACGTATAGCAATGGAAAAATATGTTGTTCTTAGAGAAGGGTTTTCTATTTTTCTTTTCTTTTTATGCCCCAGAGCTATTGCTGTTTTCTAAATTCTAATTCTGATTGTCCCCTTGATTTCCTAAAATGAGGCTATTTATAGTCTAGGTTTACTCTTTACAATAACCAAAATGGAACCCAATAAAATATGAAAATAAAGCTCCAGTGGACTAAAAAATAACTTGACTTCGTCTGGCATAGGGGGTTGTGTCATTTGGGCCCAAATCCCAAGGGGATTAATATGAAATTCGCAGGTAGCAATCTACTAGCATCGTGGCATCTTCAACATGGTCATGTTGAAATTCTATCCAGTTCCAAATTAGCCAAATTTACTCCAAATTGCATCACTTTGGTATTTCATCACCTAGAACATACAAAGACATGAATTACCATAGAAACACAAGCAAAACATCACATAAACACATCAAAAGAACATAAAGCACACAAAAATAACATGCATAAAAGGCAAGTTATCAAAAGTCCCCATACTTGAACAATACTTGCCCTCAAGTATTCAATCAACTCAAATTATCAAGACAATTCAATATCTATTCTTTCAACTTCACTTATCACTTCTTAAGTTAATGTATGCAATATAGAATTAAATAAACAAACCCATAAAGGTCGATCTCCTAATTAATTAGGAATGTTAACCGCTTCAGAAATGCCCAAGTAAAAAGTAATAACATCCACACCCTCTCAATGTTTCACTCATTCTCTCATGTGAAATTTGGGTGTTGGTGTTTCTCTCAAAAATCCAGCACAAACCTGCTCTTTCCATAGGACTGACACGAGTTCAATTCTCAACCACTAGCTCGAGTTTAAAACCCATACTAGTTAGCTAGGTCTTTTAATGGGTTGTAATAGGTTTAGTTGGTTACCAAGAAAATTGAGTTGAGAAGAGCAAAATATGTACCAAGTAGACACATGTCGACAACTTCAGTTTTAAGTCAACACAAATAAAAGATTAAACCATTAAGTTCATTTGACCTATGTATACCATATCATAGATCCATCATTCAGTTAACTTCAATTATTATAATGAAGTTGAACCAAGGCTGCAGAAACTATCTTTCATGCATTTATTCATATAATAATTTCCTCTTTGTTGCTTTTCTTTTCTCAGCTTTTCGCCTTTTTTTTTACTCACACTAGTAAATACATTTAAGCTAGCTATGATTTTCTCTCCTTTATATCAACAAAGCACAATTAAGCGAACAATTCAGACATAACCCAAAGTGACTAAACATTGGTATACATGATGATATCTAATTACTTATGCTACTTGGTAATTCTTCTTAACTAGGTGCAAAAGTCGGGGCTTGAAAGAAGAGGTCTCAGGTTAAAATGGGTTTTTTTAATTAAAACAAAAAAAGGTCTGGGCTCAAGGGGGTTGAACTAGGATATAAAATACTTTTGGGTTGGATTTTGAAAGAAAATGGACAGCAAGGATTGCACACTTGAACTAATGAGCGATGTTGTGCTCAATCTTTGTGACTTGAGGTAGTAACTTGTTAACCAAAATTTCCAAAGTGCCTTGTCAAAGTTCCAACCATCCCATTTGTTCCATAAGTACCATGGATGGAGCTCGAGAGGGCCCGACTTTCCCAACATCTGGTGGTGGGATTACAAACTCTCCATTGGCTAAGACACGAGTAACCTGCATCTTACAAAGAGCACTCATATCCAAGGCTAGGACTTGTGGTCCCGAGGTTAATGGATGATGACAGTAAGATTAAAATCACACAATTGGACAGCAAGCTACATAATCATAGATCTCAAAATCAGTGTGTATGTGCGATGTGTCAAGATGTATAAAATATGTGTTATATATAAAAATAACCCATATTAACTTTCATGCCATTCTGAGCGCACCACAAAAGAAAGAGCTCTGCTTTAGAAATCACATGCATATTATTGGCTTTTCCTAAATAATTAAACACTAAAAAGCGGTGGAAAATCCTATGTACTGGATCAATCAAAGAATTAGCCTTAGACGAGCTAGGATTATACATTTGTGGATCTGCGGACAACACTGAATAAGTCTCTCTCTCATTATACCAGTTAGGATAATCACAAAAAGAATTAATATAGAAATAATGAGAAAGCTGAGAATCGGTTATAAAGCTTAAAGCTACATTCCATTCATTTACAGACATAGAAAAATGACGCTCTAAAATCCTAAATCGAATAGTAGCAGGTGAAGTGATATCACCATCAACAGGCATTTCAAATTTAAAGGAATTATAAAAATCCCAAACTAGTTTTTTAAAAATATGCAACCGAAAATCCACAAACACACCCAGTTCTAGATTATCTACCAAAGACCTAAATTGAGATTGCAAATCAAAGTAAGTTAAGCAAGGTTCGTCAACATACCGACCCGGACAAATCTTTCTGCCCTTAAGTTGTTTGAGCAAATGGATATCTGGCCGTGGGCTGTGAGATTGTTCCTCTGAATGCGTGGATCACATTTGGATCGAGAACGACGTCAGTGCTTCATATTTACAGTCTCTTTGTCATTCTCTGCCTCTGCCTCTGCCTCTGCCTCTGCCGCACTAGGGTGGGCTTCCTCCTCATTGGCATTAAGGTCCTCTTCTGTTTTAATGGCATTCTCCTCTTCTTCAATTTCATTGTCGTCACTGGAAGGTGGTGGAGGTGTTGCTGGAACTCGACATTTGCGAGTGGAGCATTGAGGTGATACGGATTCTTCAGGTTGCTTGTCACTGCCGATATGTGAGGTAGCTATAAGTGGAGGTTGACCACCAAATCTTAATATAGACTTAGTCACCTTGATGGTGAACAGGTTTAGGTGTTAATCAACTAGCTCTTAATTTTTTTTTCAGTTCACCACAGAAATGATCAAACCATACTGTCCTGCAAAACAATAAAAACCTCGTGACCAAGTGATATCCAACAACAACAAAATGTTGGAACAAAATTCAAAAAGAAAATGTCAAAAAACAAAAAACCTGACAGAATTATGAACAACTAAAAATTAAATTGCGAAGAAAAAAATGAAAGCAAACCTTGGGTTGCCTCCTAAGAAGCGCTTTTGTTTAATGTCGTTAGCTTGACATAGGCCCCATTTAGTTATAGGGAGGTTCACTCAAAGAGTTAACTTCAACTGAATTGGGCTGAAATCCTTCGTAAAAGGGTTTGAAACGATGGCCATTCACGTTGAAAATTTTTTTCTGTTTCCATGCTTTGAATATCTATAGCACCGTAAGGATAAATCTTTGTTACTACAAAAGGTCCAATCCACTTGGATCGCAATTTCCCTGCAAAAAGCTTCAAAGTCGAATTAAATAAAAGTACCTTCTGTCTGACTTTAAACTTCTTCTCAGCAAGCTGCTTATCGTGAAATGCTTTAGTTTTGGCCTTGTATGTAACAGCATTGTCGAAAGCATGGTTCTGTCATTCTTCTAATTCCTAAATCTATAACTTCCTTTGTCGCCCAGCAGCATCAAAATTCATGTCACACTACTTCATAGCCCCAGAATGCTCGGTGCTCAACTTCTACTGGCTGATGACAGGCCTTGCCATAAATAAGTCTGTAAGGAGACATATTTAATGGCATTTTGTAGGCAGTGCGGTAAGCCCAAGGAGCATCATCTAAGCGCCAGCTCCAGTTTTTCATATTGAAATTCATAGTTTTCTCCAAAATACTCTTTACCTCTCAATTGGACAATTCAGTCAACTTATTAGTTTAAGGGTGGTAGGCTGTTGAGGTCTTATGCGCAACTCCATATTTCTTCAACAGTGTAGCAAACACTCTGTTATAGAAATGAGTCCCCCGATCACTAATGATTGTTTTCGAAGTGCCAAACCTGACAAAGATATTAACCTTCACAAAATCGACAACAACCTTAGAGTCATTAGTTCAAGTGGCTTTTGCCTCTACCCATTTTGAAACATAATCGATAGCTAACAAAATGTACTGAAAATCAAATGACAATGGAAAAGGGCCCATGAAATCAATCCCCCATACATCAAATACATCACAAATAATAATCGATGTCTGAGGCATTTCATTTCTTTGCCTTATGTTGTCAGTCATTTGGCACCTGTCACATGCTTTGCAAAATGCATAAGAATCTCTAAAATTGTCAGGCCAGTAGAAATTAGATTCAAGCACTTTCCTAGCTATCCTATTAGGGCCGAAAGGGCCACCACAAACAGATGCATGACAAAATTGCAATATGGAAGAAATCTCAGATTTAGTTACGCACCTTTGTAAAATCTAGTCAGAACACATTTTCGATAAATATGGATCATCCCAAATGTAATGCCTGGCATCATTCTTCAATTTATGGTGTTGGGTAGATGTACTACCATCTGGGTGATAAAATTGACAAGTTTGCATACTATGGGTTTCAACATGGCCATGTTAAAGTCATCGCAAATAACTGTTCATCAGGAAACTCCTCAATAACAACCAAATCATCTCTAGAGGTGTTGTTCAGCCTACTCAGGTGATCTGTGACCAGGTTTTCTGCTCCCTTTTTATCTCTAACCTCAATGTCAAATTCTTGCAGCAGAAGAACCCACCAGATAAGTCTTGGCTTGGCATCCTTTTTGCTCATCAAGTAACAAAGAGCAGCATGATCTGAATACTCTATCACCTTCGTAGCAAGCAAGTATGATCCGAATTTCTCTAGTGCGAAGATGACAGCAAACATCTCTTTCTCAGTAGTTGAATAGTTTTACTAAGCATTATCCAACATCTTTGATGCATAGTAGACCACATGAGGGTCATGGCCTACCCTCTGCCCAAGAACTGCTCCTACAGTGCAGTTACTGGCATCACACATGAGCTCAAAATGGAGATCCCAATCTGGAGGTTTAATGATAGGTGCAGTAACCAGCTTTTCCTTTAAAATATTAAATGCCTTTCTGTAGTCTTCATTGAATTTAAAGCACATATTTCTTCAAAAGGTTGCTCATTGGATGAGTTATCTTCAAAAAATCTCTGATAAATCACCTGTAAAAACTTGCATGACCAAGAAAAGAACATACTTCCCGCACATTTGTGGGGTAAGGTAGTAAGCTAGTCACATCAATTTTTGATCTATGCACTTCAATGCCCCTAGCTGAAACTATATTTCCTAATATGATGCCTTGATCAACCATGAAATGACACTTTTCATAATTAAGCACAAGAGTTTTTCAATGCATCTTTTTAACACTTTCCTCAAAATTTCTAAACAACATGTAAAGGAATCTCCATACACAGTAAAGTCATCCATGAAATCTTCAATAATTGCCTCTACATAGTCAGAAAAGATACTTACCATACATCTCTGAAATGTCACTAGAGCGTTGCGAAGATTGAATAGCATGCGTTTGTAATCAAAAGTGCCAAATAGACAAGTGAATGTTGTCTTTTCCTAATCTTCAGGCGTTACATGAATCTGATGAAAGCCTGAATAACTGTCTAAACAACAATAATGAGAACGACCTGCAAATCTCTCAAGCATTTGATCAATAAATGGTAAGGGAAAATGATCTTTACGGGTAGTAGCATTTAATTTTCTATAATCAATACATACACACCACCCATTTTGAACTTTAGTGGGTGTATTAATTAATCTTTTTCTTTTTCAATAACAATAATAATAGTTTTTTTAGGAACTACTTGTGTTGGACTTACCCACTTGCTAGTTGAAATAACATAGATCATGTCTACATCCAATAATTTCAGTATCTCTTTTTTTACAACCTCCATCATTGGTGGATTCAATTGACGCTGAGGTTGCCTGTTGGGTTTGCAATCATCCTTCAACAAGATTCGATGCATGAAGATGGTAGGGCTAATTCCTTTGGTGTCTGCAATCGACCATCCAATAGCTTCTGTATTTTCCCTAAGGACACGGATAAGCTTGTCCTCCTCTAAACCGCTCAACTGATTGGAGACAATCACAGGTAATGTTTTGGTTTTCCCCAAAAAGACATACTTGAGGTGTGTAGGTAATGCTTTGAGCTCCAATGTTGACGGCTGAAGAATGGAGGGGAGTAATTTGTTGTCGTCAATCTGCAGTGGCTACTGTAACATGCCAGACACAGCCTGTAATGCCTGCAAATCATATACAGTGTAGACCATACCTCTCAGAACTACCCATTCAGTTTCGATTTCTGACAGCTTTGCAAGAGTAATGTTATCAGTTATCACAGCCTGTAAGAAATCATCAACACACAACTCAAGAACTTTCTCAGTCGAAGGGTTAATACAATCAATGGCATAAGATTTGTAGAAGCCCCTAAATCTAGCATAGCCCCTTTTATATCAACATTGCCAATTTTACAAGGAATGGTAAATATACCTGGGTCCTTTTCCTTTATTGGTAACTTGCCCTGCAATACTATTGAGACATTTTCACTCATCACTACACACTGATTGCCTCTCATCTTGGTCATGCTAGTAACCAAGTCCTTCAGAAATTTAATGTTTGTCTAAGCAACGAGAGAAAGGGGATGCTAATTTCCACTTTCTTAAAAATCTTTAAAGCCTCCTCATCATTTTGCAATTTTTTCTTCTTGGCCAACTTGTGTGCAAATGGTGGCCTTTCTGGATTAGTTCTCATGGTTTCCCCAATTTCAACTTCTTTTTCTGGCTCGACAGTTTCAATATGGTCATGTTGAAGTTTCTGCGATCCTCCAGCACTTTCAATTTCTTTTCCACTACGCAAGGTAATGGAACTGATATTTTGCCTAGGATTGACAGTAGGCTGGGATGGCAATTTCCTTTGATTCTGTGTAGTAGCCAGTTGACTAATTTTGCTCCCTCAACTCTTGAAAATTTTTATTACTCTGAGCCTGAAATTGTGCTGAATCAATCTAAAACTGAACCAAACTCTACAGCTGTGCATTGGCCGTCAATTGAGTTGTAGTCAGCTCTGACATAAGATCCTCCAAAGTGGAAATTCAGTCACCATAGTTAGGCTCCAGATGCTGCTACTGCTACGGCTGTTGAGGCTGATGCTGCTGACTACTTTGACCTTGATGCCCATTCCCATATCTCAAATTGGGATGATCTCTCCATCCTTTGTTGTAAGTATTTGAATAGGGATCATATTTTCTCTGAGACTGATAATTATCATTGATTGCAATGACGTTAGCTTCCACATTATCATCTTGCAGAGTCGGGCAAGCATTAGTAAAATGACCTTGAAATCCACAAACATGGCAAATAGGGACTTGTGGTCCCTTGGTTATGGCATTTGCATTGACACTATTAGCGTTGGAAGAATTAATATCCTGTCTTTCCAGCAATTCATCAATCTTTTCAAGTCTACTTTCAAGTTTAGAACTACTTATCTCATGGACACTACAAGTGTGTGTCTCTGAACAATGCCCAAACTGCTGAAGATTTGCAGCCATTGCTGCAATTAAGTTTCTGGCCTACCGAGGCGACTTGTTCACTATGGCTCCCCCATTAATAGCATCAAGAATTTTCCAATCATTCATTAACATCCCATCATAGAAGTACTAAATAAGGAGATGCTATGTAATTCCATATTGAGGACAACTTGCACAAAGCCTCTTAAATCTCTCATAATATTCATACATATTTTCTGTATCTTTTTGTCTGATGCCACGAATCTCTCTGCGCAAACTAACAGTCCTAGAAGTTGGGAGTATTTTTCTAGAAATAACAGTGTCATATCAGGCCATGTATCCACTATCCCAGCGGAAGACAATACAATCAGTCTCTAGCTGCGCCCTCTAGAGAAAAAGGAAAGGCACGCAGTTTCAACTGATCCTTTGTTATGCCTCTCAGTTTGAATCCAGAACATACCATAGGAAAATCCTTGAGATGTCTATTTGGGTGATCAAAAGGTAACCCATGAAATTTCGACAAAGCCTGAATCAACCCAGCCTTCAACTCAAACCCATCAACAGTAGCCTGATACTGAATACATAGAGGTTGATCCTCTACTAGTGGTGCAAGCATATCCCTTAGAGTTGCAGGAGCTTGATTTCTAGCTGGTTGTGCAGGTGGAATAGGCTGTTGAGTTGCCATCTCTGCTTCTTCAAAATCATCTAATAACTCGGTCTCAAAGGCAGGCAAGTTCTCAGTTTGGTTAGGGAAGACTTGCACAGAAGTAGAAGCTTGTCTCCTATGCAGTTTAGTAGCTTTTAGGAATGGTTAATTTTAGAACACAAAATCACGCATAAAGCAATTAAAATAGAGATTGAAAACAATATAAAGAAAGGCCTAGCCAAGGTACTCCTCGTTTCGATACTGTAATCTGATCATAGACTCAAGAACATAAATTCAGTTCATTCTTATGGAAAATGTTATAGCAGATAGTGAATAGCACATATCAACCAATCCATTCATAATTATTTGATAACCTCGAGTAAAACTTTGCAAATTATTACCTTAACTAATTAGACTATTCCCGAGTAAGGCTCCACAGAATATAATCTATGGAAGTAGTAGACTCTAAGGGACCTTTGTCTTAACCAACAGAATCAGAGAAACTACAATCTATTTAGACTAAATTATTTAATCTCACTAATTTCTTAATTGAAATTAATTTGCCACCTCAATAGACAGAAATCAAAGATTCATTAATCCATTCAGCAATTTATCACCAATTCAATCAATTAATAGGCCTCATTAATTAACAAACACGGCAACAATAAATTGATTAAAGCGTGGAGATCAGAAAAACATAAGAGATAAACAAAAGCAATCAAACCAAAAGAGTCTCTCGAATTATATTAATTGAACATTAGATACCTTGTCTAGTTGAAGAGTTAGCCACGCATAGCAATGGCAAAAGACATTGTTTTTAGAGAAGGGTTTTTTCTGTTTTTCTTTTCTTTTTATGCCCTAGAGCTGCTACTATTTTCTAAATTCTAATTCTGGTTGTCCCCTTAATTTCCTAAAATGAGGCTATTTATAGTCTAGGTTTACTCTTTACAATAACCAAAATGGAACCCAATAAAATATGAAAATAAAGCTCCAGTGGACTAAAAAATAACTTGACTTCGTCCAGCATAGGGGGCAGTGTCATTCAAGCCCAAATCCCAAGGTAATTAATCCAAAATTCGTAGGTAGCAATCTATGCGTTGCAGCACCTTCAACATGGTCATGTTGAAATTCTATCTAGTACCAAATTAGCCAAATTCACTCCAAATCACATCACTTTGATATTTTATCACCTAGAACATACAAAGACATGAATTATCATAGAAACACAAGAAAAACATCACACAATCATATCTAAAGAACATAAAACACGCACAAATAACATGTACAAAATGCATGTTATCACACTCCTTCTGACTGCCACATCCACTAGCAGTAACCTTAGTCTTCTCCATTAATTGTGGTTTGCTTTTTGCCATGCCAATACCAGCCACCCCCTTTGGGATAGAGCTTAACAAGATGCCATAGGATCTTAGGATTGCATGTGCTTCCATTTCATGCATTTCGTTTCACACTTTCTTTTTATTTAACCCCATGTGTATTTTGTTTCTTTCACTTGGGAAAATTGTAATGATAACTTCAATACTATTTTGTCTATCTCCATAATTTTTTCTTGTCTAGCTTATTGGAGATAGGAATACACAGTGCGGAATTTGGTGTTTGAACAATGTCATCAGTTATTACAGGGGCTTTCCTTATCAATACTATTTTGTCTATCTCTATAATTTTGTCATGTCTAGCTTGTTGGAGATAGGAATACATAGTGCGGAATTTGGTGTTTGAACAATGTCATCAGTTATCACAGGGGCTTTCCTTACCCTTACGCCTTATTCCATTCTTTGCATTATTCGTTTTTTTTATCTTACCCAACATTGAGGACAATGTTGATTCTAAGTGTGGGGGAGGATAAATTGATGGTTTTGCATACATCATTGTGCATTGAAGAATCTTAAAATTTCATTTTTATAAAAAGTTATACCTTTGTTTTGTTTAATTTTTCATTAATTAATTTTGCATAATTTCATCATGCATGCTGCATACTTATACCTCTTTCACATTCTAATTGTCTTTATAATCCAATTCAAGGAGTTGATTGTATTGTGGGTAAGATTGATCTCAAATAAGATGCATAATATGATTAAATTAATTACATACCTTGTCACAATTGGATGCTATAATGTTAAATTGATTGAATGAGCATGCTATTGAATGAGAAAACATCACCAAGTGAGCTATTTTGAGCCAAAAGGATTGCACCCATCCTATTTTTTCTTGAGAGTGACATAATTTTCTCTTCTATGTATGTTTACTTCTAGAACTTGCATTGCATCTTTTCGAGGTTACATAATCATACTATGGTATGTTCATGAAAGTGATAAAAGGCACTAGGATTAAGCTTGAGCCAAATAGCCACCTTTTTATATCAATCACCTAGTGAACCTTTTGCACCTATTGATTGTACTTGAGCCTTTTTCTTTGTAAACCTGCTCTAAAGAACCTTGAACCAAGAAAAACAAATTTACCCGTGTTCAATGGTTAGTAGAGCTATAAATGTTATGCATTCAATAATCTTATTGATAGGTATACAAAGGAAGAAGTGTGGGTGTGCTTTCTATAGAAATTGAAGGAACATACTGAAAGAAAAAAAGAATTGGCAACTAAATGGTGTTTTTGAAAATTGGGCATGTTCATTTCAAATCCCAACCTAAAAGCATAACGGAAAATTTTGATAATATTGGTGGAGTTTCCTAAGTATTATGGTTATTGGGCAATTTTTTTAAGTAAAATTTTCCAATGATGATTGCAATGTGTATAGTTTCTGCTCTACTACTTATTGAATGTTTGAATACCTATCCTTTGTTTCTTAACCTACTTTATCCTTTGGCCCCATTACAACCAAACGAATAAAGACCTTTTTGATTCATGGACATGTCATAGATGGGAGTAGTGGAGAAGTAGATAAGATGCAAGCTTATGGTAAGAGACATGCATTAGAAGATGATTGAGAGTTACCATTAAACACTTGTGTGTGAAAGTGAATACTTTATGAGAGACTTCATTTATAGTGTCACATCCCACTACCATAGAGTATATACCCAAACATCTAGAGGATATTCAAGTACAAATCCTATGACAATGGTATGTTAAAGCAAACATAATCTCTTAGATGGCATCATAAAGAATACAAAATACTTTTAAAAAAAAACCTCAACTCTTCATTTCTTTCATAAAAGTTTACGAAGTAGTCATTAAAACCAATATTTACATCCTTTATACACAAGTTCTACATGACATATGTAAACTACTTAAAAACAATTACAACCCCTTAAATGCCAGCTAATAGACCTTTGAGCCATATCTTAATCCAAAATGTGCTTCTATAAGATCTTAGAAATCTAGGTCTCCTGTTCATACCTGAAAAGCCACATTGCAATTTTTGATGAGTTTTACGAACTCAATGAGTCAACCATCATTAATGATCTCACTCTAGGCAAATACACAAAAATCATACAACCAACCAATTTTAAAACATTTTCCATCATAATAAGACATAACGAGTGTCATACACTTCACATACATTTTTTCAAAACTTGCACAACCCAATCAATTACATTATCATAGCATATCACTTTAACATCACAACTTCAGAAAAGATTTCAAAAGCATATATTTCATATTCATAAATATATAAATGCAGATGCATATGAGACTCCAGATTCATTATTATTTGTTGTGACCAAGTGCCTTTTAGATACAGATACAAATACAGATATTGGCCCATTGGGCTCAGTCAGATACAAAAATCGCGGAGCAAAGCTCTAGGTGTAGAATTCTGAGCTTAAAGCTATTTCAGACTGGCTACTCTGATCACAACGCCTTTATCTGAACATGCCTTTTATGAAATGCATCAAGTAACAGAATATGCCATTAATAGCATTCACCTATAATGCACAAACAGAATCTTATATTCATCGAATGTTAGTTCGGCATTCAACATATAAGTTGAGAAAACATAGTCAATCATATTCACTTTCAAGTAGCACTTCCAATACAGTCCCGAATATAAAACTCCTCAGACAATCAATTGTCTGGAATCAACAAAATCACATTCACATAATAATTCAATACGGAATGTAAACAACAAATAATTTAATGCAAGACCATCTTACGTTACTCGCAAATGCTCCCTTTAGTTTATTGCCTTGAAGTCCTGGCAATGTCTGGAAGTGGTCGCTCAACGTGCTCCTCTATATGCAATCACATATATTTATATGTCACTCATGTGCATTTTCATATGAATAATCAGTCATAAGTACATTTATGAATGTATCATGTATGAAGCATGTTCAATGACAATTTCTTAGGTATGTTTCTTTAATACACTTGATCACTTTCAATCGATCACTCATACATATATCACTCTTTTTCCTAGGATTATACATTCCCACAATTTCCTATTTCTCATTCAATCAATCCCAATTCATTACTTACATACTTTGAATCACATTACATTGATGAGAACATCTTTATATCATTATCAACTCATATTTTACACTCACACAATTGGGACTTTATATCTGAAATTTTAGTAAGCTACATCTATACATTAACCAAAACTTTTCAGCAACAAATACTCATTCATTCACCAAATTTTCAGTCATAAATACCCTATGTTCTTCAATGGTCATTCATCCATACATTATACACATTTCTCATGTTCTTAAGATCATGTTTGCACTAAAGAACTCATTTATTCCTTAAATATATCAAAATTTCCAGATTTGAACTCATTCTCATCAAAACAGTCCATTGTTTTAAGGCATGACTTCAATTAACTACAAAAACCTATCAAGATATATTCTGGCCAAACTGCTTCACAAAAGAATTAATAAGACGTCGAAAATCATTTTTTATGTTTTATACTTTGACCAATTCGAGCTCTAAAGTTCCCAAAAATAAGGAATAGTATAAGGTTCCTGTACAGGGGTCTATCACAGGCAGTATTAGGAAAACAAGCATAACTCAAGCTCTAGTCACTATTTTATCAATCCACTTTCACAGAGGTCAAGCTAAGACATATATCTACAACTTTCATTCTTTGAGTTTCTTCAAATTCATGCCCTAAATATATATAAAATAGGCCGAAAGAGGAAGATAAAATTGAAACCACAATTTTGACCTACAGCTCTAATCTTCCAAAATTTTTTTTTGTAAGACAGATTTTCGGGTCAGTTTGGTATGACCATTATGACCTCGAAAATGAGGCATTTAGGCAACACATTATCATAATAAAATTTTCCAGAATGTCTTAAGTTTCTAATGACATCAAAATCATGCATTTTGGTTCAGTATTATGCAAGTTATAACCAAATTATTACAGACTGTTCTCACAACACAACAGTACACAGCTTTTCAACTTCAAGCCACAGTTCAAGACTTTTAAGGACAGAATTAAAATTCGATTCCTCCATAGAAAATGTAGCCATATGTCTTTATTTTAATATAGATCAAAATAAATCTAATTTGGATATCCATATCTCAAGTTATGTCCAAAATACAGATGTATGTTCAGAAAAACACTGCATATATCATACTCCAGCACACTTCATCGCCAAAACCCTGTTATTTCCCTATCATTTCTCTATCCTTTCAAGTTGATGGTTCAATTAAACCTAAATTCCCAGTTCAGGCTTCTCTATTCAAGATTCACAAAGTTATGAATGATCATCACTCAAAACCAGAACCTAATTCACACTTTTCTATTTTACATTTTCTACATTTCATTACTCTTTATATAACTCCAATTACCACAATTTTTCATCACACTTTCTGCACATTTTCGTTTGCTTGTATCATTGAAACTCTTCTTCCTGCAACACCACTCATGCATGCATTCGTTTATCTTCCTACACCACTCATGCGTGCATTCATTTACAAACATTTAAACATCATCAAAATCATTTACACTACCTATACAACTTAAAGCATCAGTTGAGAGTGGTTAGAAGAGATTTCGGTGGATGGAAAAGAATAGAGAGACAACATATGGTTTGAAGTGGTTTCTTTTCAAGGTGTCACATTGATGAATTAACCAAAAGCCAATACACAAAAACAACCAAAGATGGTGTTTCGGTGATGGCAAAGCAAGAAGGAAGGTTTAGGCGATTTCAATGAAACCAAAGAAAGGAGCTACAGAAACATATTTCCTAAATGGCTAGGTGGCTGCATTATGCATTGCCATGTGTCACCATTGCATGTATAACATATGTCCTCCATGTAAGGCTACCAAATGTCACTGAGCTATTGGTCCACATGTCACAAATTAATTTGTCCATTTGTCACTCCATAATTAGTCCATTTGTCAATTAATTATTAATCCAATTGTCACACTTCGATTTGTCTCTTATTTCTATATTTTTCTTAGTCCAAAATACTCTAAATTTTTGTTAAATTTCCAAAATATCTGAAATGTCACCAAAAATGTGAAATTAATTCTAATACACGCCAATTGAATTTTCAAGGCAATTAATCCATACATCAAACTTTAATCACATTAAAATCACTTATACCTAGAAAATGTCAATGAATGCATGTACAATTATTTTCATGGGTGACAACATTATTCATATGTATGTGTATGGCATATAATGCATGAAATGCACTTCTAAATTCTCAATGAACTCTTATATATAGTATCCTGGGGTTCTAACCCTAATCATGGGATAATGAGATGTTACATATGGTGTGTGAATTTGATTAATTAAAGCATTATGATGTCTTATTGTTGCTTAGTTTGCGATATAATTTATGAAGTATTATGTAGCCTTATATCTACATTTCAATTATTACCTATAAGGCTTTCAACTTATTAGATTGAACTATGATGATGATTAGGTGTTGAATGATGGAAAGAAAATGTTTTTGGGTGTCATTCATTTTAAGTAAACCCTCAGGAGATTATAACTCCTCCATTACAAATGCATAGTGGTTTAAGTACACCTACGAAAGTGGAGTCAATACATTGTTGGTGGATTTAGTAGTTAGTCTTCTTTTGTTTTAGCTTGGGGACAAGCAATAGTTCTAGTGCGGTGGATTTTGATAAGTCAAATTGTTTATATATGATTTTGGAATGAATTGGACCTAATTTGACTCTCTCTATGTGAATTTTGAGCTTTATTTGGTTAATTCTCACACAATTCAACTTTATTGCTTAATAGGTATAATTGGATAGATTTTTGGGGCAAAAGGCATAACTTTTGCTGTAGAAATCAAATTAAGATCATTCAAGTATGCTTTGGAAGAGGACTTCAAGTTCTACAACTTTCGTGAAGACCTTAAGAAGATATTTTCCTTTTAAAGGGTCAAAAGTGCACATTTTTTAATATGCCCAGTGTATGTGTAACATCCCATCACCAATGAGAAGGGTAAATTGGTCATTTGGGACGGGTTAGGCGTGTGTAAACATAACTCGGCATGATCATACGTCATATAGCCTC
>JAOSBN010151366.1:0-23807 GCA_027563595.1 Erythroxylum suave | reverse complement strand
TTACATGTGCAAAATTCACTATTCACATGCATATATGAATGCATGAACATAGCCAAACAATTTTAAAACACTCCTAGACCATTCCAAATTACTATTTTACCCTTCCCATCGGTGATGGGTTGTTACAATTATGCCCTCATTATTTAAAACAATATCCATTTACCCCTTCTTTTGTCTTTATATACTAACTCCTTAAGCTAACTTAATTCTAATCTTTCCTTCTAATTCTAATCTCTATTCAGTCTTACTAAATTTAATGACCCAATTCTAAGATAAATAAATAAACAAAAAAATTATAATTAAATAATTAAACAAATAAATCGATAATAAGTGAAAAGAATTCCGGGTCCAACATATAATGTAGCTTAAAATTCCCATTGAAGCTTTATAAATCTCCTATCTTTTGATGATAATAAAACATGATTGTGAGCTCATGACTCTCAAAGTTTGTTCATTGCATTTTCAAGCATTCATAAGGGTAAAATATTATTTTCTAACTTCTAGCGCAAATCTGTATTCATCTAGGCCGAATTAGGCTAAGTAGTCTTTAAGAAAGTTATAGATCTTTTTCTTAGCTTTATAACGATATTATGTTAAGAACTTTTTGACTTCAGACGCACAAGATATGGCCTTTAGATGAAGCATAGGTACCAGACAAGGTGCCAGACGATACGTAGGTACTAGACAAAGCGTATTCTGACTTCTAGGGCAAATATGTATTGATATAGGCTAAATTAGACAGAGTTGTCTTCTTGGAAGATGTAGATCGTTTTCTTAGCTTTTTAAGGATATAAAGTTTGGAATTTTTGGACTTTGAATGCAAAATGTATGACCTTTAGGCGAAACATAGGTACCAGACAAGGCGCCAGACAAAATGTAGGGACCAGACAAACCGCCAAATGAAGCATTGGCACCAGACAAAGCACAAGATGAAGCAATTTTGACCATCTAAATGGAAAAATGTTTCTTCAAGGTCTTCAAAAAATTTGTAGATCTCGAAGTCCTTTTGGAAAATGTCTTAAAACAACCACAATCCAATATCTCTAGTGAAAGTTTTGCCAATTGTCCTAAGATAGATACAATACAATTTAGGACATAATCATGGTTGACTCCTTTGGCCATAACTTCATCATTCTACCTCAAAATAAAGTGATTATAGAACCAATATATTCCTAACCCATTTTTCTATCCCTCTAAAAAAAAATTGGTAGCCTTTGGTGTTGATTTGAAAAAGATTAATGGAAAGAAAGTGAGGGAATTGACTAGAGGAGCATGACTTAGTTATGAGCATACTTTGGCTTTTAAGCATATCTTTATCTATATAATAGGAAACTTTGGAGATGTTAAAAGAATAAAGATGAACCAATGATGGCTAATGAAAGTTCATGGAAGTAACCCTACAAGGTAAAACACACGCTCAGGTTTTATGTCATCCAGATAGTTGGGCTCTGGAAACAGAGTCCAGCATCTTATGGTATTAGAGCGACTAGGTTTAGGTCCAGGACGGGGACTAGATTTAGGAGTATCATAGGCTTTGAATGAGTAGTTTTAAAATACGAAATGAACATGGATTGTTTTAACTGAACCTCAGTCATTATTTTTGTACTGATTTAAATGATTTGAAATTGTTTTTTTGAAGCATGAAGTAAAAATTTTTTTAAAAAATGTTTTCAATTGAAGGAGTGAATATGCCGCCCTAAAAAAGAACTTGAGGAGCTCTAACTCGATCTAGCTTTTACTGAGGAAGTATGGATGAATTGGATGTCCTGCAAGATGTGGGGACACACTTTGCTCCTGATTCTGAGGCACCTAGTGTAGCATAAAATGCCATCGCCTCCTCCTCCTATGCCTACTATGGATCCGTGGTTCTTTCAAACCTTTTCTCAAGCTTTCACATATGCCATAGGCCAAGGGTCATAAGTTCCGATGCTAGCTTCAATGGAGAGGAGTGGGTAGTATGATAAGCTTTACAAGTATGGAGCTGTAGATTTTAATAGTACTATGAATCCGGAAGAGGCTGAAGCATGGTTGAAGAGGAACAAGAGAGTCTTGCTTTAGATGAAGTGCTCTGATGAAGAGAAATGGATTATACAGTGAGCTTGCTACAGAGGGACGCACTGCATTGGTGGGAATCAGTACCCCACAGTCAGCTTATGCCTTTAGTGTTCTCATGGAGAGATTTTGTGGAAGTGTTCAGGAGGAAGTATCTCTCCAGGGTTTATGTACATGACAAGGTCAGAGAGTTTTTAAATCTCACACAAAAGAACATGAATGTGAGTGAGTATGAGCTAAAATTCACTCAACTTTCCCAATATGCGGCCAACATTGTGGTGAATGAGGAGGAAAAATGCCACAAGTTTGAGGGAGGAATTCATTTGGGCATTAGGGAGAAGGTGCTGATCCATAACTTCTGCGACTACCAGCAGTTGGTAGATGTTGCACTGTAGGTCAAGAAACTGGAGAATATCAAGTATGAAGTGAATAAGAAGAGGAAGAACCCAGAGCAGTATTCCAAGAAGGGAGTGCTCCAATACTTGAGAGGAGTATAAGAATTTTCCACACTTAGAGTGAGGTAGGAAGTAATGCCTCTACTAAGAACAAGAAATCAAGGGCAGCTTTGGTGCAAACCTCAACTGTGGGAGGCAATAACAAGGTGGAGAGGAGCAAGTACACAAACCCTCAATGTAAGCATTGTGGGAAGTTTCACTTAGGAGAGTGCTTCAAGTTACATGGAGCATGTTTTCCATGCGGGGAGAAGAGACACATGATCAGGGAATGTCCCAAGATGACAAGGCAAGAGGGGTCATAGTTGCAAGCCCCAAGCAGAGCAGAAATAGTGGGAACCAGGCCAGCCACTAAGGTGGGCAGTTCTAGGGCTGCAAGGAAGGCTATTCCTCCAGGAAGGACAAGGGGTCAGGCATAGGTTAGGGTATTTGTCATGACAAGAGAGGAGGCCATAGCCGTACCTGAAGTTGTCACAGATATGGCTCAATTATTTAATTTTGAAGTATATGTCTTAATTGATTATGGCTCCACGCATTCATTTGTTTCTGCAAGCATGACATTATATGGTGTGAATTTGGTACCATTGGAAGATCCATTGATTTTTAGCACTCCTTTAGGGAGGAAGGTGATAATAAGTCAAGTGTATAGAGATTGTGAGCTAGTTGTTGAGGGTGCCAGACTAGTAGTAGACTTATTGCCACTAGAGCTAAAGGGTCTAGATGTTATACTAGGTATGGATGCCATAGAGAAATATTGTGCAAAGTTAAACTGTAGTCTCAAAGAGGTAGAGTTTGACTTTGGCAATGGAGAGAAGCTGATTATTAGAGGAGATAGAAAAATGTCATCACCTAGAATGATTTCAGCTTTGTTAGTTGATTGGATGATGAAAAAGGGGTGTGAAGCCTTCTTGGCACACATTGTGGATACCGATGTCAATAAAAGAAGTTAGAAAATTTTTTGATTGTGAGGGAGATTCCCAACGTGTTTCCAGAAGACTTACATATTTTGCCACCAGTGAGGGAAGTTGAGTTTGCCATCTACGTGATTCCCAGGGTCGCATCCATTTTTATACCACTATATAAAATGGCTCTAGCTAAATTGAAAGAGCTCAAGGAGCAGTTGGAAGAGCTGTTAGAGAAGGGGTATATAAGGCCAAGTTCTTCACCATGGGTAGCGCCTATTCTATTTGTTAAGAAGAAGGATGGGACATGGCGTATGTGTATTGATTATCAGAGACTCAACAAGGTGACCATTAAGAGCAAGTATCGTCTGCCATGAATTGATGATTTGTTCAACGAGTTGTAGGGGGAACATGTTTTTTCTAAAATTGATCTCAGGACAAGCCATCATCAGCTCAGAATCAGACAGTCTGATATAAACAAGACAGCCTTTAGGACTCGTTATGGGCATTATGAGTTCCTAGTCATACCATTTGGATTAACTAATGCTCCGGCTGCATTCATGGATCTTATAAATAGGGTCTTCAAGGCGTATCTGGAACAGTTTGTCATAATGTTAATCGATGACATTCTGGTTTATTCCAAGAACGAAAAGAAATATGAAAAACATCTCTGGATAGTATTGCAAACACTGAGAGAGACGAAACTTTATGCCAAATTCATTAAATGTAAATTTTGGCTTTGTGAGGTTATCTTTCTTGGGCATGTGATCTCGAAGGATGGAGTACATGTTGATGCAAGGAAAATTGAAACAGTGGTGAAGTGGAATGCACCAAAGGCAGTTGCAGAAGTCAGGAGTTTTCTGGGTTTGGCAGGGTATTATAGGAGGTTTGTGAAAGGATTTTCTATGATAGCTACTCCAATGACCAAGTTATTAAGGAAAAATCAAAAGCTTATCTAGAGTGATGAATGTCAAAAAAGCTTTGAGGAGCTTAAGCACATATTAACAAGGGCTCCAATTCTGACCTTGCCTATGGGAGATGAGGGTTATACAATATATAGTGATGCTTCGAGGAAGGGTTTGGGTTATGTGTTGATGCAGGAAGACAAAGTAATAACTTATTCCTCGTGGCAATTAACATCGTATGAGTTGAATTATCCGACCCATGATTTGGAATTGGCAGCAGTAATTTTTTCCCAGAAGATTTGGAGACATTATTTGTATGAGCTTTAGATGAGGATTTTTATAGATTACAAAAATCTCAAGTATTTATTGGGTCAGAAAGAGCTAAATTTGAGATAGAGAAGGTAGTTAGAGTTGCTCAAGGATAATGACCTGTTGATTGAATACTACCCAGGAAAGGCGAATGTGGTGGTGGATGCCTTAAGTAAGAGATCATCCATATCTTGTGTTTAGACATTTTATTTACCATTATTGATAGAGATGACTAAGCTAAAGATAAGTTTGACATAGGAGGAGCTTGATTGAATTATGGCAAATTTCAGAGTGAGATTGATACTCAGGGAGAAAGTTAAGGACTTGTAAGCACAGGATGCAGAATTGAACAAACTTTGAGAAGAAATTTAGAATAATAAGAAATCTGAAGTGGTAGTGAGGGATGATGGACTTATGGCTGTAGGCAACCGACTTTCCATTCCAAATGTGTAGGAGGTAAAGGATGAGATACTCGATGAGGCACATAATGCACCTTATGCACCAAGTAGCACCACAATGTACAAAGATTTGAAAGAGCATTTCTAGTGGAAAGGCATGAAGAGGGATATAATAGAATACACAAGTAAGTGTCTAGTGTGTCAGTAAGTCAAGGCTGAACACCATGCACCTTGAGGTAAGTTAAAGCCATTGTCCATTCCTGAGTGGAAGTGGCAAAGGGTGACTATGGATTTTCTGATGGGTTTGCCCAAGACCAGGAGGAAGCATGATGTTGTATGGGTTATTGTTGATCATTTGACGAAGTCAGCCCATTTTCTAGCAATTAAACATATTGATTCTCTGCATGTACTAGCAAAAAGGTATATTGATGAGATAGTGAGACTCCATAGGATTCCAAATTCTATAGTTTCTGATAGAGATCCTCAATTTACTTCGAGATTCTGGAGAAGGTTACAAGAGGCTCTGGGAACCATGTTAAATTTTAGCACTACTTTTCACCCCCAGATAGATGGTCAATCTGAGAGGACCATTCGGAATCTTGAGGGAATGCTCAGGGCATATGTGATGGATTTCAAAGGAGCTTGGGATGAGCATTTGCCATTGGTTGAATTTGCTTACAGTAATTCATACCATTTGAGCATTCAGATGGCTCCTTATGAAGCACTGTATGGGAGGAGATGTAGAACTAATATATGCTGGGATGAAGAAGGAGAAATGAGATTAGTGGGACTAGAGTTACTTCAAATGATAGTTGACAAGGTCAATTTAATTAAGTAGAGGCTTAAAGGAGCGCAAGCTAGAATGAAAAGCTATAGTGATGCACACCAGAAGGAAATGGAGTATGAAGTGGGAGAGAAAGTTTTCTTTAAAACATCTCCTTGGAAAAGAGTCATGAGGTTTGGAAAGAAGGGTAAGTTGAGTCCAAGATATATGGGTCCTTACGAGATTCTTGAGAGAATTGGACCGCTAGCTTATAGGTTGGCACTGCCATCAGAATTATCACAGATACATGATGTTTTGCAAGTTTCCATATTGAGGAGGTATAGATTGGATCCCTCTCACATCATTCATACCACTGAGGTCCAGTTAAGAGATGATCTAACTTATAAGGAGACTCTAGTGGAGATTTTGGATACTAAGAAAAAGGTCCACAAGAATAAGATAGTTCAGCTAGTCAAAGTCTAGTGGAGAAACCATTCTGTGGAAGAGGCAACGTAGGAGCCCTTGGAAGCCATGAAGGAGAATTATCCACACCTCTTCAAGGACTCAGGTAAGAACTTTGAGGACAAAATTCTTTTAAGAGGGGGAGAAATGATAGCCCCATTTTTTTATTAAGAATAATTTAAATGAATTATAAGGGTTTGATAAATTAAGTTTTTGGAGTTTACTTACTATGTTAATATTAGTAGGAATTTGATTATATGGTTTAGTTGTATTAAAGTAGTAAGAAGGTTGAAGGGTATTTTTGGAAGATCTTTTATGGTTAAAAAGAACATAAGCTTATAAGGAAGGGTAAAATGGACTTTTTGGGCTCATTAAGGGTAAAAAGGGGGAAGAAGAATAGTTGTCTTGAAATTGAAGAAGAAGAAAACGAAAATTGAAGAGAGGAAGAGAGAGTGTCGTGGGAGAAGAAGAAAAGAAGAGAAAGCTAAACTAGGTTTCCAATTTTCTTAGTTTTAAAGAGTGATTTTGAAGTTGTTCAAGAAGGGAGAAAGAAAGAGGAAGATTAGAGCTTCCATTTGAGCTAAGAGGGGGGTTCATGAAGCTTAAGAAATGCATGGGTTTAAGTACTCTAGGATCAATTTTGATGTATATATTTCTTAGAATTGAATTGGGATTTTTTCCAATATTAAAGGAAATCAAAAGGAGAGGCAAGAGGAGCAAGAAGAGAGGCATCTTTGAGCAATTGTTAAGCAACGAATTCAAGGTGGGTTAAATTTTTATAATTGAATAATAAGCCATTAATGTTTCTTCCAAATCAAGAAAGTAAATGTTTTTCAATTGTATTATAAATGTACATTTATTGCTGTTTGAATGTTTTAAGCAAGTGCTATGTGTTTGGTATGTGAATATTGTGTTGATAATTTATGAAAAGAATGCGAAAATGATTTTTTTGAAAAAAATATACTATGTTTATGAAATCACTTTTCGAAAAAGTGCCATTTTGGGCAACAAGTTTACAAGTTATGAAATACATATTATGTGGGTTTGGTCTAGGCTATTCTATATGTCAAGTGCATTTTGACTAAAGGCTTCTCCCGCCTGCCCGCATATGGCATGGAGCTCCTTCAGGGATTCCTTTATGTTTACAACTACGCAAAACCACTATATAAGATTGTGTTAGTTTGTTCTGTTCATGACTACACAGGACCAGTTCATGGGAATGTGTTAGCTCGTTCTGTTTATGGACCTCCCAAACCATTTTGATGTACATATGTATTGAAAAGTTTATTGAATGCCTGATTTGGGTTGCTTATAAAGTGTTTGATAAATTGAGAATTTGGAAATATGTTTTTCATGATGCATTGTGAATTTTACATTAGTTTTGCTTGTTACTAGTTATAAAATTGTTATCTATGAGCTTTAAGCTCACCAACCATTCAGTCCTATCTTCAGGTTATGAGTAAGAGACCGAGTGATTAAGCATAAGGGCATTACTCCAGATTATGTTTATTCTATATTTTAAGTTAGTTTTTGTAAAAACAAGGCTTTACTTGCATGTTAAGCAATTCTACTTTGCGTAAATTACGTATTTTTTGACTAAGATGTATTGTGGCTCAAAATTCCCATTAAAGCTTTGTAAAACTCTTATATTTTGATGATAATGAAACATGATTGTGTTTTTGCTCATGACTCTAAAAGTTTGTACATTGCATTTTCAAGCATTCATAAGGGAAAAATTTTGTGTTTTGACTTCTAGGGAAAATCTATATTGATCTAGGTAGAATTAGCTAAGTTGTCTTCATGAAAGTTGTATATCTTTTTCTTAGCTTTTCAACGATATAAAGTTTGGAGTTTTTAGACTTTGGACGCAAAAGATATGACCTTTAGACGAAGCATAGGCACCAGACGAGGCGCTAGATGAAACGGAGGCACTAGATGAAGCATGTTCTGACTTCTAGGATAAATCTGTATTGATTTAGGCTGAATTAGACAGAGTTTCTTCTTGTAAGTTATAGATCTTGTTCTCAGCTTTCCAACTATATAAAGTTTGGAACTTTTAGACTATGGATGCAAAATATATGACCTTTAGATGAAGCACAGGTACCAGACGAGGCACTAGACGAAATGTAGGCATCAGACGGAGCGCCAGATGAAGCATAGGCACTAGAGGAAGCGTAAGATGAAGCGATTTTGACCCTCTAGATGGCAAAATTTTTCTTAAAAGTCTTCATGAAAGTTGTAGATATCGAAGTCCTTTTCAAAACTGTCCTAAATGACCACAATCCAATATGTCTAGTGAAAGTTATGCTAATTGTCCCTAGATAGGTACAATATGATTTAGGACATAATTGTGGTTGACTCCTTTGGCCATAACTTCATCGTTTGCCCTCCAAATGAAGTGATTATTGAACCAATAGATTCCTAACCAATTTTTATATCCCTTCAAAAAAATAGATGGCCTTTGGTGTTGATTTGAAAAAGATTAATGGAAAGAAAGTGAGGCAATCGATTGTAGGAGCATACTTAGTTATGAGCATATTTTGGCTTTTAAGCATCTCTTGATTTGTATAATAGGAAACTTTTGAGATGTTATAAGAATGAAGATGAACCGATTATAGCTAACGAGAGTTCATAGAAATAACCCTACAAAGTAATACACACACTCACGTTTTATGACATCCGGATAGTTGGACTCTGAAAACGGGGTCCAACACTATCCTTATTATTTCCTCTTCATTCCTACTTCTACATCAACTCAATATCATACACAACAATTTGTGATCTATGTTTGCATTAACCCGAAAACAAAACATATAACATTCATTCATAAATCAATTTTCTGCACTTCTTTCAACCCCATTTTTGGACTCATTCGAACCATAAACTATCTCTACATCAATTTGAATCATTAATCGACATACACATAAAAACAAGACATGAACATACGTCTCATTCATATCCAACATATATACATATACCATTTTATGCTCCTTTAACCCTAACTATCATCAATAAGTTTCATTTAACAAACCAAGAAGAGCGATAACATAATACTTCGTTGTTTACTTCAAGATCTTCAAAAATCATCTAACCCTAGCTTTTCAATGCACCATTCGTTCATCTCCATTTTAGGGAGGAAAGGTTGGGCTTTCATCAACAAAGTGAAGGCACAAATATATGGAGTGGCAAGGTGAAGAAAATAACAAAGCTTAACATTGATGGTTGAAGAGAAGAGAGTGTCGTAGATGTTGGAGAAGAAGAATGAAGAAAATGAAGAACAAATGTAGAGAGAAGGAGAAGAAAACATGTTTTGGCCAAAATGAAAGACAACTAAAGTTGTCTTTCAATTGATAAATTCATGGATGGGTGTTTGGCATGGCAAGTGACACTTGTCACTTTCCACATGTCACCATCTTATGGTTTTTAATGGGTCCTCTTTATTTATCAGTCCATTTGTCTCCAATTTCTAGTCCAATTTTCTCCCAAATTTCAATGACTATTGTCATTGAATCCCAATATCACTTTTCAATAATTCTACTACCATTTGATATTTATTTCTACTACCATTTATCGATTGTTTAGCCACTTGGCATTTTTCCTAGTCCATAAATACCCAAAAATTCCAGAAAAATCCCAAATTTCTCCAAAAATTCTATATCGATATTTTAATTCACTGAATCAATTTTCAGAACAAAATATTCACTATCCACCTCATTATCACATTAAATCAATCATTTATACTCGGAAAATTTCAAATGAGTGTATGAACAAATTATTATAAAATGTGTAATGATCAAATTCACGTGTATGCATGCTATATTATGCATAAGCATAAAGTGCATTTCTCTATTATCTCATTACCAGTTCTCATGTACGGTATTTTTGACTCTAACCCTAATAATAGGAATAGGATGTTACAATCCACATCCTAAAGTTGCCTCACAAATCGTAGATTACTTAAGACTATATCATGTTTGTACACATTTTAAAACTTTATTACAGTCCAAATATCTTCAACCATATGGCAACATACCTGAGCATTGAAATCGATTTTTCCACTTAATTTTGGTTTTATTCTATACATCCCCTATGATTTATGCAACCACAATAACAACAAAGTTCTTCTTTTAAACCTTTGGTTATCATCTTTCTTTCCTCCTCTTTTAGCAATTGTGAACAATTGAAATCTTGTATAATTGTGTTACAAATTAAATATAATTTCTATACTTTCAAATTTAATTCCTATTTTCAATATCATTGTCATAACAATGTTCTTCGTGTGACTAAATTGAGTCATCACATTTAGAAATCTCTTCTTATTCGATAATTTGTTACTTATCTCTACTACACCACTACATTAAACAATAAAAACTACCATATTAAAAATTATAATATTATATAAGAATTACCATTGCAAACTATAATAAATACCACTTCACAATGGGTTATCCATATCAATCAAACATTTACTAAGAATTATTCAATTTCATACCAATTATACCTCAACCATTATACAAAAGGTTCCACCATCTTATACATAATATACCTTGGATAATACAAAAAATACTACGACATCATACAAAATATACCACTCTTCACTACAATAAATGTCACTTTACAATATAAATATCACTTCGCACTAGATTATTTACACCAACAAAATATATAAAAATCATTACAACTCCATATAAACTATACCTTTAGCATATAAGAAATATCATGTTAAATAAAAAGTACCATTATATTATATGAAAATATCAATAGACTATAAAAAGGTACCACTATATTATACCAAAAAATATCAATGTATCATACAAAAATATTACTATACTGTGTAGAGAGATACCACTATACAAAAAAATATTGTTATGTTGTCATTTTGCACTTATTTGATATATAAATCTCTCTCATATGTTGAAATTATTATTCAAAACTTATGGATTTGTGTCTTAATTTTTTTCAGATGATTTCCAACACTTGGGAGATGAATTGAGTTAAAAAGTTATAAAAAAAGAAAGAAATCCAAAATTTCAGGTTGGCACCAAATTCATGACTAGACGTGACCATGTCCAAGGATGAAAGGAAAAATCTGCAAATCTACTTTCAAATTTAAATATGATTTGTTTTAGATTCTCATAATCTTTTAAGATTAGATTGATAGAGATTCACAATTTGAACATGTGGAAGATGTGATCTGCAAGAGAGGATGGAAAAGGAACGGATCGAGAGACACTAAAAAGGGGATTTGCGTTACTGTTCATGCAGTCATTTTGCGAGTAGTGTTTTTTTTTCTTCAGTTTTTCCTCATACTTTCGACAGCCATAGTTAGCTTCAAACTTTTGTAGTATTTTTCTACATATTTTCAGATTTTCTAGAAAGACCTGGGATGGAGACAATGTGTTTTGTTATTTCTTTGATTTTCACTTTCACTATGAGTAGCTAAATCCCTTTTCTTGGTTGAGGGGAACCATATTATCAACTATTATATGTAAAATGTTTTAGTAAAGTTTATTTTGTTAATGAACATTGAGTGTCTTCTGAATTACTTTTTCTATTTGAATTGATTGATTTCTAGGTGCGCAACTAGGAATTGATTCATCTAATAGCTAGATTAATGAAATATGACGTTTAATTTTGTTAATCACAGTATCAATTAGGATTACCTTCTTTACGTTAGAGTGGGAAATTCTAAGAATACATTCAGCTAGATTACCTTCTTAATGCTATCAATCGATTGAACTTACGATCATAAGGTTATTGGTTGATAAGAATGTGTAGAATACATGTTTCTATTCATTTACTCTTACGAGAAAACATCTCCCAATGAATGTTTATTGATGAATTGAATTTTATAATCAAAGATCCATATTAGCATGATAACATCGGTGACCCGAAACCAAGGTTTGTCTAATAAATTTTCAGATCGAAATACTTTTGTCAATTTCTAATTTTAGTTATTTCTACTCTTTCAAATTTACGAAAATTGAAATCCCACTTTTTTTACTTTATTTTATTTTCGAACTCGTACAATCTTTTCCGTTAAAATTCCTCATGAGAATGATACCCACTTTCCACTACTACATTATTTTATATTAACAGAAGTTATTTTCTTTTTAATTTGGTTGTAGGTGACAGCAGTACCAAATTTTGGTGCCCTTGCCAAGGAATTTTTGACGGTTTATGTACGTTACACGCTCGAATCAATTTGAAGATTTGCAATACAATCCTAAAATTGAGAAGATAGCTAAAAGGCTACAGAAACAGACGAAACAGCAGTGACAAGTGCAGAAAATGAAATGGATGGCACCAAACTGCACCCTTCATGAACTAGCTGCGCCCACGGATGCTCAACAGCCTCACTGCATTAATTTTCTGAATTTATGTGATAACAATACTTTTGAATTAAAATCTGGGCTGATTCATTTATTACCTTTTTTAGGGGTCTACCGGGAGAAGATCTGTATGAGCACTTGAAGGATTTTGATGTGGTTTGCATGGGAATGAAGCTGACGAATGTGACGGAAGAGTAGATTAAGCTAAGAGGTTTCCCTTTTTCTCTCAAGGACGATGCTCAAGATTGGTTGTACTATTTAGCCGGAGAGAACGTGTAAACATGGGCTGAAATGAAAAAAACTTTTCTTCAAGAAATATTTTCCAGCATCAAAAGCAACCAACATTTGAAAGGAAATTTGCGGAATTCGACAACATAGAAACACTCTACAAATATTGGGGAAGATTTAAAAAAATTTGTGCTAGTTGTCCCCATCACCAGATAACTGATCAATTGCTAATTCAATACTTTTATAAAGGTCTTTCTCTCATGGATAGGAGTATGATTGACGTTGCAAGTGGTAGCGTGTTAGTTGAAAAAATGCCGACGACCGCAAGGGAATTGATCTCGAACATGGCTTCCAACACTCAACAATTCAGAATACATATTAGGCATAGGTCAAAAGCTATGAGTGAGATGAACGTGGCCATATTGGAGAAAAGATTGGATGACCTTACTTTTTTAGTGCGAAAAATTGTGGTTACGAAGAAGGAAGAAGCAAAGGTATGTGGAATATGTTCAATGTTAGGACATTCTACTGATGCAAGTCCGGTTTTGCAGGATAAAAACGTAGAACACATGAATTCCATGGGAGGTTTTGATACACTGAATTAAAGGGAGTATGACCCATTTTCCAACACCTACAATCCGGGGTGGCGCGATCGCCTAAATTTACATTATGGAAATCCTCAAAGGCAACAAGTAACCATGAATTTCCAGCAATATAGACAACCATATATGCCTCGGAAAAATCAAAATACAACATCCAATTATGAAAGTAAGTCTTCTTCGGAAGATATAGTGCAAACTTTGGCTATTAACACTTTGACGTTTCAGCAGAGTACTGAAGCAAGTATCCAAAATATTGAGAATCAACAACGGAATATTGAAAATCAAATAAGCCAAATGGCAACTGCCATAAATCGATTGGTAGTGCGAACTTTTGGAAATTTCCCAGCACAACCGGAGATTAACCTTAAACAAAGTGCGAAAGCCGTCATGCTGCAAAGTGGTAAGGAATTGCATGACTCACTTCTGAAGAATTCCAAAAGAGAGGTAGAAGAAGAAATCACGCAAAAGGCACCTTCACATCCAGAAACGACGCAAAACAAGCTGAAGAATATGGTGATTTTGCCTTCTTTTCCAAGTCGATTTGCCAAAGAAAAGAAGGAAGAGCAAGAGAAGGAAATATGGGAGACTTTCTGAAAAGTTCTGGTAAATATTCCTCTACTTGATGGGATTAAACAGATTCCACGATATACTAAATTCCTTAAGGAACTTTGCACTTCAAAACAACAATTAAAATTTGATGAGAAAGTGCAATTGGGAGAGAATTTTCAAACTATTTTGCAGAAGAAAAAGCTTCCACCTAAGTGCCAAGACCCAGGTATGTTCACTATCCCATGTCAAATTGGTAATTTAAGAATTGAGAAAGCTATGCCAGATTTGGGTGCTTCCATAAATGTGATGCCTTATGATGTTTATAAGTCTTTAAATGTGGGATCTCTCAAAGAAACTAATGTAGTGATTTAATTAGCTGATTGTTCAAATGCTTATCCAAAGGGTGTGTTAGATGACATTTTAGTTTAAGTGGGGGATATACTTTTTCCAGCTGATTTTTATACTTTGCAGATGGAGAGTGATGATGTATCTTCTTCGAACCCGATTTTATTTGGAAGACCATTCTTAAAAACCACTAGAATGAAAATTGATGTTTATGATGGTTCATTAACAATGGAATTTGATGGTGAACTAATTTAATTCAATATATAATGCCCTGAAAATTTTGGATGATGAACAATCTATTGTTTTTGTGGATTTTATTGACATATGGGTGTAGGAAAATTCACTATTGAGTGGAAGAGATACACTTGAAACACTCTTGGAGAAGGGTGATGCCCAAAAAGATGAGTGGACATTAGAGTATGAAGGCAAAACGATGAAGTTCGACTCATCAGAAGTCTTGGTGCATCATGCTGAGGAGCTAAATTTGAGGGAAATTACTCCATGTTCTACACGAAGTCTGAGCATGCTACCTGTTAGACTCAAGCATCCATTAGATAATGGTTGATGTACATATGCCAAGGGTTAAGGTTATGACCTTCAATAAGTGCTTGATGGGAGGCACCCCATCCGTATCCCTTTCTTTTGTGTATTTTTCTCTTTTATGCATATCTTTTTAGTTTTTACTTTGAGTGTTTTAATTGTTTTCTTTGGTTTGTTTTGTTTATAGGCATTTGAAAAGGAAGCTGCAATCATTCATTTCAAAGTTGCATATGGCGTCTTCAGTCTGGGGGAGTACTTTTGTTCCCATCCCTCTTTTGTGCTTTTATTGTTTTTGAACATTGAGGACAATGTTGGTTTAGGTGTGGGGGAAGCAATTGGATTATATGTGTGTGACCTTGTTTTCAGTATTTGCGTGTGATTTTTTTCGATTTTTGCATGTTAATTATGCATGTTGAGCCATCAAGCTTTATCATATTAGTTTGGATGAGATTGAATGTATGCATGAAATTAAATTGGGCTATGTGAGTCTAAGGTGAATCATGCAGATTGATTGCAATAACTGATCTTGTAAACTTAGTCAAAATTTTGACATTAGAGTAATGAGGTAGTTATGGAATTAAGGTGAATTCTTGAATTGAAACCTGTGAGCGGAACTGAGCTTTAATGACCTCATCTTTACGTCATTTAATTTTTTTGTATTGTGTAATGCTCCTCTAATCAAGTTTGCCTTCAGAACTTGCATTGAACCATATTGAAATTGTTTGATTACATGGTTTATGGACATGATTAAGGCTTTCTTTGTTTTTACACCCTTTAGCTTAAAAATGACCTACCTAGTCATTTTCCCTTTGCAAAAACTTTTCAGCCTTTAACCTTGTTTTTCATTTAATTACGTTACATTGAAACCCAAAAACCCCTTTAGCCTTACCCTATCATAAGTTGAATGAAGTACTTAGTAAGCATTTCATTTTGGGACTTTTATTATGTATTGTATTTTGAGATATTTTTATAGGTACTTCTACTCATGTGTTTAGTAAATTATACTGTGAGTAATTTTTGTTGTTTCTATTGCTCTCCCTTGTTCTTAACCAAGTAAAATAAAAGCAAAAAAAGAAAGAAAGAAGAAAGAAAAGGAAAAAAAGGTAAAAGAATAAAAGAAAAAGAAAAAGAATAAAGCGTAGTAGCATTAGTTAGTAATGAGTAGTTGTAGTCCTTTATATTCATCTACTTGCCTTAGAATTTGAATGTGAGTGTCCCTTTTACTTGTTAATTTGTGAATGCTTGTGATCAACCATTTGCCATTTTTACCTTACCTTTTTGAACCTAGCCCCATTACAACCCATAATAAAATCCTTATGATCTATAAAATCATGTAATTCGAATGAATAATAATAGGTGAATTTGCAAGCCTATGGTAGTGCAATCTTTTAGACGGAGATTTGAGAGAAACACTTTGACCTTAAACACTTGAGCATAAGAGAGAAATCTGTGAGAATAATTCACTTTGGTTTCATACTTGCTTTGTGAACTTAGATGTCTTATTTTGACTGTGTTTATTTATATCGATGAAAAGTGAATATGATGTATGTGCAATCTAAGTCTTACTGGCTCAAGCTAATGGGCTGTGCGAATTCAATCTTATGAAGGATGAATTGATAGAGTGTAGTGGTTTGGCATGTTTGCTTAAGGGGCGCAAAGGTTTGGTGTAGGGGAATTTGTTAAGTTGCCATTTTGCACTTATTTGATATATAAATCTCTCTCATATATTGAAATTACTATTCAAAATTTATGGATTTGTGTCTTAATTGTTTTCAGATGATTTCCAACACTTGGGAGATGAAATTGAGTTAAAAAGATGCAAAAGAAACAAAGAAATCCAAAATTCCAAGTTGACACCAAATTCATGACTAGATGTGGCCATGTCCAAAGATGAAAGGAAAAATCTGTAGATCCACTTCCAAATTTAAATCTGATTTGTTTTAGATTCTTATAATCTTTTAAGATTAGATTGATAGAGATTCACAATCTGAACATGTCGAAAGATGTGATCTGCAAGAGAGGATGGAAAAGGAAGGGATCGGGAGGCGTTAAAAAGGGGATTTGCGTTACTGTTCACGCAGCCAGTTTAAGAGTAGTGTTTTACATTTTTCTGCAGTTTTTCCTCTTGCTTTCAATAGCCACAGTTAGCTTCAAATTTTTGCAGTATTTTTCTACATATTTTTTTGGATTTTCTAGAAAGACCTGGGATGGAAACAATGTGCTTTATTATTTCTTTGATATTCACTTTCTCTATGAGTAGCTAAATCCCTGTTCTTGGTTAAGGGGAACCATGATATCATCTATGATGTGTGAGATGTTTCAGTAAAGTTTATTTTGTTAATGAACATTGAGTGTCTTCTGAATTACTTTTTCTAATTGAATTGATTGATTTCTAAGTGTGCAACTAGGAATTGATTCATTTAATAGCTAGATTAATTAAATATGATTTTCATTTTTATTAATCACAAGTAGCAATTAGGATTACCTTCTTTACAACAGAGTGAGAAATTCTAAGAATACATTCAGCTAGATTAATTGCATGTCATACATGTGTTATCTTGTTCATTGGTTTCTTAATTTTTAATGCTATCAATCGATTGAAGTTACGATTGTATCTAGGTTTTTGGTTGATAAGAATGTGTAGAATACATGTTTCTATTCATTTATACTTACGAGAAAATATCTCCCAATGAATGTTTATTTATGAATTGAATTTTATATCGAGGATCCATATTAGCGTGATAACATCGGTGACCCGAAACCGAGGTTTGTCTATTAAATTTTCATATCTAATTACTTTTGTCAATTTCTGATTTTGTTATTTCTACTCTTTTAAATTTATGAAAATTGAAATCCCCCCCCTCCCCCTCTTGTTACTTGATTTTATTTTCAAACTCGTACAAATTTTATCGTTAAAATACCCATTTTCCACTACTACATTATTTTATATTAACGGAAACAGACTATAAAAAAATACCACTATATTATACTTAAAATATCAATATATTATACAAAAATATTACGATACTGTGTAGAGAAATAACACTTCACATTAGGTTATCCATTTCAGTCAAATACATGAAAACATTTATTTAATCCTACTAGCTATACCTCAAGTTAGACAAAAAAAATTCACCTTATGATACACAATATACCACTTTATAATCAAGAAATACCACCACATATAACAAAATAATATTACTTCAAAATATAATAAAATACTAAATGCATATAGAAATTAAAATAGCTCATCAAGAACTATACCAGAGGCCTTATATAAAAAATAACACTACATTAGAAACAAATACTACCATATTATACAAATAATAACATTGTATTCCACAAAATATGACACCACATTTTACAACCAAAATTAGTGCCCATAACTTCCATTAAGAGATCACGTAGGACAATATCCTTTGCACTTAATTTACTTAAAGTTTACATAATGTTCTCTAATTGGAAGCATATAAATAACAAATGAATATTTTAAATAGAGAAGTTTCCACCCTACAGTTTCTTTTTATCAAAGTTGATTGTAAGGACACTAAAACAATAGCAACTAATTTCTTCAAATTAAGTTAAGATTTGGAGTTCCAATCCTATTGATATTATAACTCAACAAACTACAAGAACTAAAAAG
The DNA here is from genome assembly GCA_027563595.1 of Erythroxylum suave. Taxonomy (NCBI): domain Eukaryota; kingdom Viridiplantae; phylum Streptophyta; class Magnoliopsida; order Malpighiales; family Erythroxylaceae; genus Erythroxylum; species Erythroxylum suave. The sequence continues at coordinate 5,325 of JAOSBN010151366.1, read as the reverse complement.
GTAAAAACAAGTTACCATAAAAGGATCTAGCTTCAGTAATATTCAAACCAAATTTGTTAACAAATGAACTATTCATTGGATTATTATTCTAACAAAAATAAAAATTATTGTAATAATTTATAGCCATCCCACTTTAATACCCTCAAGTGAAAGGCTGTTCTAGGAAGATAACCTTACGAGATTGATAATTCATAGGAATTCACTATTATAAAATGGTGAATTATTTATAAACTATTGCGTTTTGTCATATTACACTATACGAAAAATAGGTCTTGGCAATGGAAAACAAAGATTTTCCTTCAGAAAACAAATTTGATCATGGAAATTATTGAAAGAAAGAGTCGTCGGAGAAACGGTTATTGGTAAATTTTAGCAACGAATGTTGTCAATCTGTCTCAAATTTAGCAATGGAATATTGTATAGCTGTTGGCACATTTCATGATATAAATTTATTGAGGGTAATACAATATTCTATTGCTAAATTTATGACGGATTCACAATATTCCATAAGTGAAATTAGTGATGGAAAATTGTAAATCCATCACTAGGTATACTGACGGAGTTGCAATATTTTATCACTAAATTCACTGACGAATATATAATATCTTTCACAAAATTTTACCTGTAGACAACATTATCTGTCACAAAAATTTTCCTAACAGATTACATTATTTTATCGGTAAGCTACCTATGGAATTATAATATCTCATCGTTAATTTACCAATAGAGTATTTTAATTCCATCGGGAAATTTAACTATTATAAATTTTAACCACCATTTCTCACTTCCTACCTAAGTTTCTGTGTTGATAATCTTTTGATTGTTTTGTACATGTAACTTATGTAAATAATATAACATTGATTGATAATATAAAGTTAAAATTATCCTGATTAGTACTATAATCAAAAATTATAATGTACACCAATAAGTATCTTGAAAATAACAGTAAATTAAGAATTGTTATAAAACCTTAAGAGTAACAAAATATCAAATACATTTACTTATCCATCTAAGCTATGCAATTGGTGAAGATGGACGCTCTGATTGCTATGATGAGGTCCTGTCCCTCCCTTTCCACTCACTAACCTCATTACAGAGCTGGGTTATGCAATCCATGAGCCTCTCTACTGTGTTCTCAAGTTGAACGACTCTCTCATTTGATGCGAACTAGTTACTAGATCTAGCTGTAGTAGATGTGGAGGATTGAGAATAATATGTGTTAGCAAATAAACTTAGTCAAAAAATCTTCCACGGTGGTCCCTACCACCCACTGTATCAAGATATATCTGACTCTAATCAACAATTTTAGAGTTCTAAGACTAGCATTCAATGCTTTCTTATATAGTCCTATCATTATAATTGTTTATGTTAATAAGTGATAATTTTTAAGAATTAATATCAACATACAAATTTTACATACATAAATTTGTATGCATTAGGTGTTGAGGAAGGTTACACCCACACGCTTCTTAGTATGGATATGCAAAAAATGTTGGCATAGTGTAGGCTTCTTGCCTGTAGACCTTTTTTATATCAGAATAAATTGTTATAAGTGAACTACAATTTACAAAATTTTTTGCAGAGTTTCCTTTATTTTTATGATATTTACTCCCTTTTAAATAAAAAAATGTACTCAATAACACAATCATTAATGGTACTAGACATTTATGATATTATTATTCTCCATAATGTACATATATTTTCATTTTAAATTTCATACATGAAATTACATTGAAATCAAATTTCATATACGTAAGTACAAAAATCCAAATTCTATGCATGCTCTTGGAGGGTTATAGATCCTCCAGTGTATATGGGTAAACTCTCTCCCTCTAGTTTTCCATGTCTGTTTGCAAAATTGCACTCCAAAATAGACATTGTCTCATGTGATGCCTAATACTACTATCTCTAAATTTCTTTAAATATATAAGGAGGTTGTACATCATTCTTCTGTATCTAACCAAGAAAGTCTCTATAACACGTATGAGCATGCCTCTCCCATACATTATAAATTACAACATCAATTTGAATCTCAAAAAATTCTTTAAAAAATACTATAAATACCTTTTGTACCTTAAACTACAATATTTATCTAATTAATATATAAAATTAGGTAAAATAAAAAGGATTAAGAATGTACTTTTTGTACCTTAAACTTCTGATAACAAAATTCTTTTTTGCCTTAGTGATATTCTTCTATATATAGCCTTTAAGATCTATCTGCTCTTTGAAGTTAGATGAGATATTTATGGAGCACGTTCTAAATGGAGCCAACCTAATAAATAAACATTTTTAGATCATTTCAAATTAAAACCTATAACTTAAGTATAAACTTATAGTGTTATCATGCATGTATTACAAAATTTTTAGAATTTCACTTATAGATTATTGACAATTGTGATGTAAGTTCTTCTATCAACTCCCTTATCTTCCAGCTGGAGGCTGCCTCCTTCACCTATAATATTTACCTTTGATATCTCTATCGATATAAGGTTACTAGATGGTGTAGCAGTAGGTAGGGAATGTGACTTTATAAGGGCTGTAGGTGGGGAAGGTGATGCTTGAGTTGGATGTGCACTAGCTAGACGTGTAGCACCTAATTCTGTAGCCTCTGCAGAATGTGATGCTTCACTTAGACATGCACTGGCTCCTCCAAAATGTGGTAACCTGAACTTTGGCTGCATCATATCCTGTTTTCTCTTCTATGGCATATTTTTAAGTTGAAATTCACATTTTATTGATTATTCCACTAATAGAACAATATAAGTTAAATATATAACAATATATTATTGATGCAATAATAAATGTATACATTACAATATATTATGTATCGAACCAAGAAAGTCTCTATAATATGTATGAGCATGCCTCTGCCATACATTATAAATTACAACGTCAATTTGAATGCCAAAAAATTCTCTTAAAAAAACACACTATAAATACTTATAAACTACAATATTATCTAATTAATGTATGAAATTAGGTAAAATAAAAAGGATTACGAATATACTTTTTGTACCTTAAACTTCGGATAATAATAATCCTTTGTTGCCTAAGAGATATTCTTCTATATATAGCCCTAAAGATCTATCCTCTCCTTAAACTTGGATGAGATATTTCTAGAGCATGTTCTAGAGAGAACGAACCTAAAATATAAACATTTTTAGATCATTTTCAAATTAAAACCTATAACTTAACTATAAACTTATGGTGTTATCATGCATGTATTACAAAAATTTTAGAACTTCACTCATAGATTGTTGACAATTGTGATTTAAGTACTTCCATCAACTCCCTTATCTTCAGGCTGGAGGCTGCTTTCTTCATCTGTAACATTTACCCCTGATATCTCTATCGGTATAGAGGTACTGGATGGTGTAGCAGGGGTGCTAGATGGTGTAGCAGTAGGCAAGTAATGTGACTTTATAAGGGCTATAGGTGGGGAAGGTGATGCCTGATTTGGATGTGCACTAGCTAAATGTGTAGCAACTAATTTTGTAGCATCTACAGAATGTGATGCTTCACTTAGACATGCACTGGCTCCTCCAAAACATGGTAACCTGAACCTTGGCTGCATCATATCATGTTTTCTCTTTTATGGCATATTTTTAAGTTGAAATTCACATTTTATTCATTATTCCACTAATAGAACAATATAAATTAAATATTAACAATATATTATTGATGTAATAATGAATTTATTCATATAATATTCTATTAACGACATAAATTAATCATTATCATCGCTTAATTGTAAATCAAAATCATCATCATATTCTTTTTATGAAGAATTAGAATCAAACTCAAGCTCCTCTTCAGAACTGTCGCCCTCCTCATCCTCTCAAGATGAAATTTCAAGATATTCATTATTTGGATCGTTCAAAGGTTCATTGACATCATATGTTACACATGCATTTATTTCATGAACATCTTCCTGAAACGCTTCACTTTCAATACTCTTATTGTCTTCTTTTCCATGTAATTAAAAAAAAATCTAGGTTTTACTTTGCAAACGGCCAACCAATTTGACTTATCTCATCGTAAGTTGGAAAAAGGGATATAACACACCTAGATCGCTTGCATCACTAACACGAAAGGTTCAAATTGTCTAAATATTTTAATTAGTTGATTTCAACTAGATTATACCTGTTGTGTACTTTTATTCTAACATTAAGAGTTGGATCAAACCATTCACACTTAAATATCACACTCTACTTTTTTTGGCTATGTAGGGTACTCAATTTCAAGTATCTTAATAATTTTACCATAGTAATCCATCAATTCTCCATATATGTAAACCCCACTAATTACTATTGTCATGATATAACCATGATATCTTGTATGAAATTTTTATCCATTAATAAAATACAGTAGATATGATTAAACAGTTCATAAAGATCTTTCCACAAGATCACATATGATCTTGTTCTTTATTGCATTTTATAAGGCATACACAAAAAATTATCATATTAAATAGTATAGTGTCATTTAAACACTTTGATATGATAATTCAATCATTTCAATTATCGCAAGTTAAAACTTAAATATTTCTTAAACCATCAAGGAAAGTGTCTTTCAACTTCTTTATTGATATCATCTTGTGTTGTTTAGGGCATTGGCTCACATTACTGATAGAGGTAGATTACATAATGTGTTAGTGGGTTGTTTAGTATATGTTTAGTTGTTAAATTGAATTATTAGTGCATCTTTAGGTTGTGATTACGTTATTTAGTCAGATATTTGTGATTCGAGTCTTTTATGGGTTAGAGCATGCTATTGAGCTTAAATTTTTTGTATTTGAGGTGCCTTGATGTGTTTGTTAGTGTTTGAGATCAGATATCAAAGATCGAAGAAGATTTGGAGGAAGCTCAAAGAAAGATCCAGGCCTATGATCATGGCCTATGGGCCACGATCGTGACAGAAGAAAAATGAACAAGCCATGATCATGGCCTGGGGGCCATGGTCTTGGCTTGCATGATAGTAGACGTGGATTAGCTTCAAAATTTTAAACTTGTGAATTAACTTCTTCTTGTGACTTTTGGGTTGCTCGATTTCAATTTCTTTTTGTGTTAAACTTACGAATTAGCTTCTTGATAATCACTTTTTTGTATTACTTTTCTGTACAATTTTTATTTGCATCATAGAATTAGATTAGTTGACACCTTTTCATAGGATTGACACTTCACATACTACATTTCTTGAACCATACACTTGCGATATTTGAGGGCTATAAATAGTAAAGCTTGCCTAGCACCATTTTCGGGGAGTTAGTAGGATTAGTTTAATTCTTTCCATCTAAGAAAATTTCACCATTCCTCCCCCCAC